>SNQN01002930.1:0-53534 GCA_008642245.1 Bassia scoparia
TGGATTGACCGATTTTTCCCAAGATGGATTGCCCATCTCCACAGCAACATAATTATTGACTCTGATCTTTACCTTCTTAATGTCCAGGTTATCTTCATAAAGACCACCTGTTAACTGTATTTGATCACATTCGTTGTAATTTTTCTGAAGTAATACACTTGCTAAACTGGTTAGTGGCTATGCTTGCTGGTTGATTATTAGGAACAAAAAATAATGGCACTTGGACCAACCAACTGGCATAAATCCTATTACGTGCCAACGAAGTGCGATTCTATTCCAGTCGGATACAGAAGATGGTTGAACAAATATTCAGGAGGCCAATTAAATTGGGGTTCTAAGTTCAACGGAGCAGCTCTTCCCCCAACCCCTCCACGCGAAGAGCTACTAGACAGGTGTGTAACTTTTGTATTCATTATGAGTAAAATAATGCTCGTCTCTAAGCATTATTGTCCCAAGTCATTAAGTTATGGCATTGTTTAGGTACTGGACTCATGTGGTGAACTGCTCAAGCTGTAAAGTTGTGTATCAAAGATTCAAAACGGCCGAGACAGCACTTCAGGTGATTGCCTTTTGTTTGATTGGGGTGGGTGGACTAACCAGGCAGGGAGCCGTGACTACGATTCAGCGAAGTACCACTTTTGCAATGGCTTTCCTATGCTTTGCGGCCTCAAAATGGTTGTCGCAGTTCATTTATAAAAACTTCCATTTTCATGACTATGATCATTCACGAGTAGTTCAAAATTAATCGATTGATGTAACCAGTAATAATATTATGCTCAATAATGTTGTACCACTATGAATTTCAGAGGCACATTATTTGAATTGCTTGTTTTATTTCTTAATCTACTAGCAAACTGTTTCAAACATTAGTTTGAATAAAACAATTAGTTTTAAAATACGGAGTAGAAAAGTCTAATTGGCAACAACAATCCAGTGGATTGAACTATTGCCCGATTTGTAGGTATTGAATTGGCCCTTTGGGTTATACTTATAGAGTATGGTAATTTATGACACGTGTGATATATGTATTTGTAATTTAAGGTTGTAATAAAGTTAGAATTTAATATTTTCACAAATGTTTGTATTGATTAAGATAATAATAGTCCAGGACCCGTGTAATATATGACTGTTTTTAGCTGATTTCACACCAACTATTTTCACACTTGCATCAACCTGTTTCTTGTATCAATGTTTGTCATTTTTTAAAACTAAGGGACTTAACAAATTCTCTTTTTTTTTTATTAAATGATGACAAACTAATCGAAGTTGTCTGCAACCAATAAGTTAGTAAACAATAAAGTTCAATTAAGTACTCAAATAAATTTGATCGCAACCAGCAAATTCTAGTCTCAAATGAAACAGTCAGAGAAGCTAATCGATTCCTACAAAAGAAAATTGCAAAAAAAATTAAAATTTAAGCTACTCTAACACAAACTTAAAAACGTGAACTACTCTATGACTCAATTTAAACTAGCAAACTCTAAGCTTTAACTTCGTACACGACTTCTCCCTTTTACCATCATTAAAAAGTACTCTCTATTATAAATGTGCTCATCTATACAGTTGCATCAACCACCATTTAAGTATCATGCTGCAAGAAAGATTAGTCAAAGCAGTTCATACCATAGCAAGATTAATAGTTTATAGACCATCAGAAGTTAACAAATGAACCCAATTCTACATAGAAGGAATTGTTCGTAGAATGGGCTGGAATTAGAACAATTCAACAAATTCAGTTGTTTAGAATAAGGGGGAGGGGAAACATGAGCAAAACAGCATCACTCCTCTCCATCGTACTCTTCCTCCTCCTCCTCCTCCTCGTCATCATCATCATCATCATCATGCTTGGCCTCATCATCTTGATCATCATCATTGTCAACTACTTCCTCGACTCCTTCATCCTCCTTAGCTTCATCTTCATACTCTTCTTCATCCATCTAATGCTTATCTTTATTAATCTGCCCTGGTTCCCTATCCTCTAGATCATCAATTGGAGGAACCACCAAATATGAAGCAACAACAAGAGAAAATACCTGAGCTTGAAAGGGAACAGAACCAACCCCTTGAGCCATTTGTGACTTAATGTCTGGAACAATAAGTAGCAACAATTGTGTATCAGTTAGATCATTTTCCATCCTGTCCACCCTAGAGCTGAATGACGAAGATAACCCTAAACCAAATCCATAATCTTACTGAGGGTACTTTTCTAGTTCCCTAGCCTCTACAATAATTCATCTTGAACCGCTGGTTCCTCTACCTTCTTCTACTTCTTAGGTGGTTGTTTGACCACTTCAACTGATTCCTCAACCTTGAATCTTAGCACATCAAAACTAATGTCGAGACCCTTCTGCTTAAGTATAGCTTTAGTAAAGATAGTGGTGTGATGAATGATAATAATTCATCATTTGATCCAACATCAGAACAGGAAGATTAATCTTGACTTTCTTCATCATGAGAAACATCAAAACCATCTCCATGATGCGTACTGTTCCCCTACCTTGAGCCCTTGAGATCAGAACCTTGTTACACAAGGGATGCAGAACCAGCATGTCTGGTTCCTTGAGATTATCTAACTTAAATGGAACAGGTTTCTTGGGAATCTTTCCTAGAAATGAAAACTCATAAATCTCCTCTAGTGTGACCCCTACAAACACGGGCCACCACTCACCAAGGTACTTGTCAAACACATCTCTGGGTATCCCTAACAAATCAGCCAACAAAGAGATAGAAAAACTCACATCGAAGTCACCAACTCGAGAACCAATAGACATATCCGGCAATTATTTCAAATTAACATAAAAATCCCGAACTTCATTAATATAAGCAACATTACACTTAAACAATGCCATCCGTTCTTGAAACTCAATCAAGTCCTTAAACTCGGACACAACAAGCATATCAAAATAACCTTCCTCAACACGACAACAACACTGAACAAATACTAGCACTTAAATCAATAGGATGAGTAGTGATAGGAGACTCTACAAATTTACCTTTCGTGGCATGAAGGTCCTAACTGGTACCCTTTTCCACTATGTTCCCTGAGCAAAACCAGTGGACTGTCTCTTCTGATCTTCTTCAACCTCCGTTTTCACAAAAGAACGAGTCACTCTACCACCTGCATTAACCACAATAGAAGGAGAACTCTCCTTGTGGGCAATGATCTCCACATCGTCATCTCCAGTCCATAACTTTCATTTACTCCAGCTTCCAACTCTTAGTTTATGGATCTGCGTGCCTCTTATTGTTTTTCCCCTTGAGATGTTGATGGTTCCTTGGGAGTGGAACCAACAATCTTTTAGGGACCAACATATGGCACGATCAGTTGTGGTGAGGTTGGTTGTTTTTCTGGGGTTTGGGGTGGTGAGGATGATTTTTGTGGTGGATCATTTATGGTGGTTTGAGTTTTATGGATGATGAGGTTTTGGAAGCAACCATCGAAGGTGGTGCTTTCGGGCTTTGTTCAGGCTAGCTTTGGTTGTAGGGCAATTGAGTGTTTCCCTGCGAAGATGCAAAGGAATCACTTGCATGTCGCTTCCCTGGCCTCGACGTGTTGTGTTAGTGTTGGTCTTTCTTCCCATTGCAACAGACTTGCTTTGATCAGAGCTTTTGAGGATGATGATGAAAAGTAACCTCGATGAATAGTAACTTTAAAATTTAGAATTTTCGTTGCAGAGAAATAGAGGACTAGAGAGGGAAAGGTTGCGATGAGTGATTAAGAGAGAGAAGTGAAATGCATAAGAGGGTTAGCACATGTATTTATAGAAAAGAAGTAAAAAGTCAAAGAAATAAGTCGGTTGTGATCAAATAAGAGCAACGTACGACAAGATTTTTTAAATTTCGAACAAAACGGCAATGATTGCTTGCCTTAAATTTCTCAACCAACTTGCATTAAGGCATTTGTAATATTTGCCTTGATCGTCAGAATAAAATAACTGAAATAAGATTATTTCCTTCCACAATGAAAATATCTTATATTAATTTTCCAAAACATATTAAAATATCAAATGAAAAACACATCAGAGTTGAACTGTTGTTTCTTGCTACTAGTACCTGTACGGAACCACTTCATCCTGTTTCCGACAACTTAGCTTGTCTAAACTTGTTTATCTTGCAATGATAGTTTTCGACCTTTATGAGGTTTTAAACCATCTACACAACACTTGAAGGACTTCGACATAGGTATGTACATAAACTATACAAGAGAATACAATTCTAACCAATCATTGAGGGAAGTAATTGGAGGCAAAATTACCTAAAATTTAAAACGACCTAATAAGACTCTTAACTTACAAAAAGACTCTCTACCTAAGGTTTTGGTGAAGATATCAACTATATGATCTTCACTTTAATAAAACAACAACATTAAGTCCTTTTCAACATTGTCTCTCAAGAAATGATGTCTAATATCAATGTGCTTGGTTTTGGAGTGTTGGACTAGGTTCTTTGAAATATTTATGCACTAGTGTTGTCAAAATAGATATGAACACTATCATGAACAACACTGAAATATTTCAGTTTGTTCCTTAACCAAAGTAATTGTGAACAGCATGAAGCTGTAGTTATACTCTGACTTAACTGTGGATAAGACCACTAAATTTTTCTTTTTAGAACCCCATGAGATTAGGCAAGAGCCAAAAAAATGTGCCATACCTGATGTGCTCTTCCTATCAATAAGGAATCCAACATATTATGCGTCTATGTACCCAACTAGTTCAATTGAACTGCCTTTGGGGTACCACAAGCACAAATCTGATGTTCCCACAACAAGATACCTAAGTATCCTTCTAACAACCTTCAAATGAAACTCCTTTAGATTGCTTTGAAACCTAGCACACTATCCAATAAAAAAACACAATGTCAGGCCTACTGGCTGTTAGATAAAGGAGGGAACCAATTATCCCTCTAAATAATGAAGCCTTTACTACAGTTCCCTTCAAATCAACATCCAATTTTATAGATGTAGGAACCGATGTATCATAAGCCTTACTGTCCTCCATGCCAAATTTCTTCAGGAACTCTTTTAAGTACTTTTACTGATGTAACATGATTCCAACAATCGTTTACTTAATCTGCAGACCAAGGAAGAATCCTAACTCTCCCTTCATGATCATTTCTAATTCAATATGCATAAGATTGGCAAACGCATTACATAGTACCTTATTAGTAGCACCAAATAAAATATCATCACCATAAATTTGTACTAAAATCAAGTGTTTCCCCTTGGTTTTGATGAACAACATTTTTTCAATTATTCCCCTCTTATATACATTCTCCATTAGAAAAGTAGACAATCTTTCATACCAGGCTCTTGGAGCTTGCTTCAATCCATATAGTGCTTTGTCCAGAATGTATACATGATTGGGGAATAGTTTGTCTTCAAAACCAAGTGGTTGCTCTACATAAATCTCTTCCTTCAAATAGCCATTTAGGAAAGCAGTCTTGATATCAATCTAAAACATCTTCATATTCATGTAAGCAGCATAAGCAATTAATATTCTAATAGCTTCTAATCTAGCTAAAGGTGTGCGTAAAAGTTTCATCATAATCAATGCATTCTTTTAATTGTAACCTTTATTTCTAACTATTGTACCTAGGTCATCCATTTTGTTTCTGAACACCCATTGTGTACCAATGACTGACCTATCCAAAGGTCTACGCTCAAAATGCCAAATCTAGTTCCTTTGTAACTAATTTAATTCATCGTGCATTTCAAAAACACAATCTGATCAATCAAAGTCACCTTGTATTTAGTTGGCTCTATAGTAGACTTGAAAGAGTAAAAAGCACAAAAGTTTTGATAAAAACTTCTTCTTGTTTGAATTCCCTTAATGTTGCATATGATTTGATCTTAGGGATATGAAGATTGATATTTGTAACTCATGAAAGTAAAATCATTTTGTGCTTCTTCATTCTGTACGGAACCAAGGTAATCAAGAATCTCTTCTCTTTTTGCAGAACCAGAAGGATTCATGGTCACCCTATTWCCCCTATCATTTCTAACCTCATGTTCAGGGGAAGCTCTTTCATCATTGTTAAGCTCATCTATTCCCCCTGCACTTCTTAACTATCTTTCTTCTATGGAACCATCAGGTCCTGGTTCCTCGTCTAAATTCTCCTTAATCTCATCATCTTATCTAAACCCTCCACCATTTTCATTTGGTGTACTAGTAAGTGGGTCTAGATCTGCCTACAATCCATTTGGAGAACTAGCAAAATGGTTCCTCGTAAAATCCATTAGTCCAATTACATCATCAGGTTGTACCTGTGCAATCTCAGAAGACATGTTAAATTCGTCAAAGATGACATGGACACTTTCCTTAACACACAAAGTCCTTTTATTGAAGACCTTGCATGCTTTATTTTCAAGTGAGTATCCAAGAAAGATTCCCTCATCACTCCTAGGGTCGAATTTATCAAGCTGGTTTTTCCCATTGTTATGTACACAACATTTGCATCCAAAGACACGAAATTATGCAATATTAGGCTTTCAACCTTTAAGGAGTTCATAGGGAGTCTTAGTCAACTTTGGTCTAATGACACCTCTATCCAGTATATAGAAAGCAGTGTCAACAACTTCCCCTCAGAAACTCTTAGGAAGACCATTCGCTATGGGCATCTTCCTCGCCATCTCTTCAAGTGTTCTAATCTTTTTTTCAACAACACCATTTTGTTGTGATGTTCTACGGGATGAGAAATAGTGACTAACTCCATGTTCCTTACAATAATAAATAAAGTCAACATTATCAAATTCTGTACCATTGTATTATCTTACCGAAACTAGCATGAAATTGAGCTGGTTCTCCACCTGTTTCACCAATGCCATAAACTCATCGAATGTTTTATCCTTTGAGTGTAGCAATATTACCTAAGTGTACTTAGAGAAATCATCAACAAAAACCAGACATATCTATGTTCGCTTCGACTTTATACACGCCTAAGTCAACACAAATCAATGGGTACAAGTTCGAAGGGTCTGTTGGTACTCATAACACTTTTACGCTTAAAAGAGGTTTTGACCTATTTCCCCCTGACAAATTCTGAACAAACCTTATCATCCTCGTACTTGATGTTAGGAAGTCCTATCATCAAGAGTGTCACGTTGGCATGTCCAAACCTCTTATGCCAAATCCATTGATTAAGGTCAGAAGAAGCTCTTTTTCCCCTGGTTTCAAGTGTCTTAACTAGCAAATCGTTTTTCTTTCTTAAAAACAAAAAATCACTTTTCAAAGCTTCGAGTTCTAGATTAAGTTTTGACACCAAGAGGACATTAGTCCTGTCAACAACCATTGGCTGCTTACCCTTTTCAGCTGATGAATCTCACCAAGTATATCACAGATTTTAACTTCATATTCATTTATCATATCATTAATTTCTACACTGGTACCTACAAGGGTAATAATGAATTGTGTAGTTTTAAGTGAAGCAATCTCTTTGTGTGAATATTCTAAGTTGTGAGCCAGTATGTCAAAGGCTTTCAACAAAGAAGATTTACTACATGAGCTTGCCTTACTTCTAGATGTAGAAAAATCAAGAGGCATAATAGATTTTGATAAGTCTATGGGGAACTAGGTAGTCAGATCTTCTTCCCTATCACTAGGACAATCCATTTCCTTGTCTAATTTAGAAGATCTTGTTGTTTCTAGTTCCATCTTACACTTGTCGAATTCAACCTCTAGTTCTACGTACCACTTGATTTTTCAATTCATGGCAAACTTCTTCTAGGTGATCACAATTGAAAATAACTAACTATTTCACATTCAACACATTTTTCTTTTAGCTCTCTTTTTCCAGTTATGTAAATCTCACCCAATACAAGCATTCATCTAAAAAAGAATCAATAAAAGCAAGCATATTTTCTATATCGTATTCATGCATATATTGTCTAATTTTTTCTAATTTTACCTTGTGTTCGTGCAATACATCCTTTTTTGCCATCAAGCAAGATTTGGATGTATCGATTTCCCCTTTGGTTTCTTGATCAATGGTGGTTCCTYTAATGTTTGTAAGGTCAATGAAACAAACACTAGGATTGGGTGGTTCTTCACCCTCATTAGACCTTGAGTAAAAATAATCCAACATAGATGTTATCATAGCATTCTTGAAGGCTCTCTTGTCACTCATCTTGGACTGTTTGTCCTTCCATTTAGGAAAATCTCGAATACATGTCCTATCTTTCCACACTTAAAACATCCTAAAGTAGAAGGGCTAGATTTCTTAAAATTCTTACCTTTGATATACCTTCTCTGCTCACATAGGGTTTTCTCAAACCTTTTGGCTATCATCATCTTCATCTTCTTCTACTGTTCCCTTCAAAACTATGCATCTTGTTGGTTCTTCCTCAAACTTAGAATCAATCAACATTTCATAAGTCATGAGAGAACTAATCAGTTGTTCYAGAGACAAGGTAGACATATCTTTGGCTTCATAGATCGTTGTTATCTTTATTGTCCATGCATCTGTCAAACTGCACAAAATATTTCTCACAAAACCTTCATCAGAAAAGTTTTTTCCAAGAGATTTAAGATCATTAACAATTATCATAAATCTACCAAAACAGTCACTGATCTTTTCATTTTTTTCATAGAAAACAATTCATAATAAGACATAAGTAAATCGATTTTAGACCTTTCAATCACACTGGTTCCCTCGAAAGCAAGTTCGAGGGTGTCGGCCCAAATCTATTTTGCATTATTGCAACTTGGTTTGATTCATTCACACCTATGGCTTGTTGTAGAATTGACATTGCTTTGGAATACTTCTCTAGTAGTTTGTAATCGGAGTGCACCAACTTAGTCTCCTTCTTGGGAACAACATTCCCTTCTGAGTCTCTCATGTTTATTTTAAAGGGACCATTATTGACTACCAACCATCACTCGTATTCATTCTAGAGATGATGTTCTAGTTCATGTTCTTCTACTAAGCATTATTCTTTCCGTTGAACATTGGTGTTTTTCTGTCAAACCTTATAGCACTTAAATCGTATGTACTCATCCTTGAATCCTATAGAAGATACTCTTTAGAGAAGCCTTGGATCAGATACCCATTGAAGGTTTGAGAGCACTCAAAGAGGGGGGGGGGGGGTGGCGTATTGAGTGATTAAGTACTTGTTACAATTTTTCTTATTTTTAGGCAAATGCAGGAACTTATCGAACTGGTTCCTGATGCAATGGAATAAAATGTAAAGAAATAAATAAAACACCAAATTTAACCAGGTTCAGCCAAATTTGGCCTACGTCCTCCTAACCTATGTTTTCTTATTAATCAACTCCGAAGAATCAGACTTCACGCTCCCCAACTGTATACCTACTCCGAGAACCACTTCACCCCACACACTATTCCGAGTGTGCTCTCAAGACTACCCTAGTAAGCACTTGTGTTTGAACTCACAAGCACTCACTAAATCTTCAACCCCTGTGTTGAAGATCTTAACAAATCAAACTCTCTTTGATCTTAGTTCTTAATAAGTATATGAGAGAAAATCTTTTTTAGCTCTAAGTGCTTTGTGTATGACTTGTGTGAAGAGCTCGTGTTTAGGTGTGTATATGCTCTCAAATGAATGCTCGATTTTATGCGTGAGAGACCTAAGAAATATGTGAGTTTCAGTCATTATATCTATAGTGAGATTCCATAAAATCTACTCCCTCCGTCTCACAATTCTCGCAACACTTGAATATTTTATCTCTCACAAATAATCGTGAGAATTACGAGACAAAGGAAGTAGTTTCTTAAAATCCGATCCCTTAGAATAATATTCTCAATATTTTAGGAAAGTATTTTATTTTTTCCCTTATTCGATTATTCTCAAAATCAAGATAAAATGAAATACTCTATGCTTTAAGGAAATCCTACATTCTGACTGAATCTTACATTGCTGCATATATTTTTGAAATCAAATACTCCCTCTGTTCCACTAAATTCCTGCCACTGCTACTTTACACGATTGTCAATGCATAATTTATAAATGAAATATCTTTAATTATACATGAGTAAAAATTATATAAATTGAATTTTAATAAACTACTTGTTAATGCGATTCTAACAAAACCACGCTTGACTACATTTATTCTTACATATTGATGAGAATTTAAAAGATTCCAACTATTAATGAATACTTCTCACTATTCATTATGGCATAAATTTAGTGGAACGGATGGAGTAAGTTAGAAAAATATTTTTAGAAAAACTTTTTCAAACTGTGTAGTAGCTATTCCTCAACAGTGAATTTGGTTCCTTAACCTAGTTCCCTATTTTAGTAGGTTATAAATCCTGTACAAAACTTGTTCTAGAATTCATAACGCTACTTGTCACTAGTGATGGCAACAGACCGGACACGGAGCGGAGTATGCATAATTCGGCTCCGACCCTACAGGAAGTCGGATTATAAATCAGCATTCGACTCCAACTCCGAGATCCGAGAATCTAACTCCGACTCCGATTTTCAAATTCGAGATCCGACTCCGAATCTGATCCAACTTAAATCCGAGTTTTTCTCCCTTATATATATATTTTTTTTTAAAAAAAAAATCTCTACTTTTAAGTGTATTTTTTGTTTTTTTCCTATTAATTTTCTTGTATTTACTCTTTTTCATATGAAATAAAGATTTTGACTATATATTATACATAAGTAGCCTAATAAATATATAAATTAAATGATAATAATTGCATAAATGTCGGAGTAGGATAATATAGTCGAATTTTGTTAACGAAGTCGGAGTCGGACTTTATTTATATCGGATTCGGAGCAGATTTTTTTTCCCTCAAATTGGAGCGGGTTAGGGTCGTATTCGAATTGAATTGTTATCCATACTTATCACACTTCAACATAATGCTCAACATAAAAGTTCACACATGTCAGCACTTTACATGAAAATCCTAATTAAACTCAAAAATAAGTACAAAATATTTTCTTCATGTACCTTTAGGACTTGCGGCTTCCTTGAATTGTATCCAATGTGATCTATTCATCTTTCTTTGAATGTCTTCGAAAAGACTTCATTGCTCCAAGTCTTGGAATCTACTTATTTATTTCACATATAACAAAGTTAATGCATATCAAAGTAGTAAATGATTTTTTTTAGTATAATAGTCGAGGAAACAGTTACTACTGGTTCCCAACTAGCACATGGAACATTATAAAATAAACCATTCCCTCCATTAGAGAAGTTAGTTCAACATATATCACAAATAAGTAATAACTTGTCTAGGGAAACAGTGCATCAATACAGCTTGTTTTAGACCAACTATCTTCACACTTGTAGCAACGTGTTTCCTATATCAATATTTATCATCATTCAAAACTAAGGAACTCATTATCGCTCCTCCCTCCTTGACTTAAACTAGTGGGATTTTGTACTTTTATGAAGTTGGGTTTTGGGGTTTCGAAGGTTTGAGGTGGGAAGGTGGGGTTGTGGACTCGTGGTAGTGTTGGTTGGGGATTGTTGTGTTGGTGAGGGTGGGTGTTGTTAGGAGAGCTGTAATGGTGGATGAAGGTATGGTCAATGACGATATGGGTGAAGGAGACAGGCTTGAAGTGAAAAATTAGAAAGTTTATTTTATTTTACTGTATTTTTATTTTAAGTAATCATATAAATTAAATAATTTTTTTTTATTAAAAGTCACATATAAGTCACACGACATAGGTTTACCTACTACAAGAAGTTGTTGGGTTTATGGAGCCTTTTTTTGGAATATAGGATGTATAGTTGGGACCATCATTGAATTTTCAAAAGGTTGAACAACTTATGGAAGATGGGTTACTGTTCCGATAGTCAGTTATTTCGGTTAGTATTACCGACCGTTTAGTGGTCGGTAATTATTTTCTCGACCGATACCAACCGTCTTTTTCGGTCGGTAATGTGTTGCTGGTCAGTATCAGCTGGTAATTTTCGACTGAAATTTTTGCGGTCAGTAATATCAGTATGCCGATGACGAATTTCTTATTGTGTACACTTCCAATATACGGGTCCACGTACTCTTTATCCATGTGCTTATAGTGAAACTTGTCATCTTGTGGTTGGTTAACGTCTTTTTTCTTTTTTATCTTTGTAAAAACTATTTTTTTTACTTCATCTGTTTCTTTTTAGTTGCAACTTTGGTCCAATTTGGAAATATCAAATTAGTGACAACTATTTTTTCTTTCTTTTTTGCATGTCGTTTCTTCCTATATCTCTCTTAATGATATGTCTCACTTTCTCTCTCTTTCACTTTCACACCCACAATCAAATTTTGCCTAGAAACATTTTTCTTGTTCAAAATCTATAACTAATTACAAAAACGGGACATGCTGGTGTTAGCAATTGACACACGTCAAATTCTAATGAGATTTTTTAATTTCCCTCCAAAATGGTTAGTGATGTCATTTCTTTTCATTTATTGTTACTCAATCCTCCCAAGAGTACTATTCTTTCCGTCAAGGAAAGATTGTTACGTTTGGAATATTAGGTCCAAGGAGAAAGAAACTTTGACTATGAAAAAATTTCATGATATATAAGATAAAACATATCCATATGAGATATTGTTAAATTCGTTTCAATGCGTAGTATTTTTATAAAGTGTGGTAAAAATATTAAGGTTTAGACAAGTATAACGAAAACTATGCAAAAAGTAAACGTAACAAACACTTTATAACGGAGGAAGTAGATAATATAAATACTTTTATGAATTGAAAGAAATATTATAATTACACCATTTTTTCCAAAAATTAAAATATATTACTTCATCCGTTTTCTAATATTTGCAACAAGTGGATTTTTTATCTCTCACAAATATTCTCCTTTGTTGCATGTAATAGAAAACGGAGGAAGTAGTATTTAATTTATTAAAAGGAAAATTTTCAATTTAATGCAAAAAAAAGTACAATACTAAATTTTCAAATTACAAATGCTTCATTTTTTTATATATTTACAATTAGGTAAAGTCTTACGAAGTACCTTAATTAAATTCTAATAAATTACTATTTTGGGAAGCGAATATTTTTTTGCGATTTTTTTTAATAAAAAAACTTAGTGATTGTTATTTGAGAATTGACTAATAATTTATTGTTGTAAATTGTATTTAATCCTTAAAAATCTTCTGGGTACATAAATTAAGGAAAAGTAAGTTATATAAATCGGGCAACGCACGAGAATCTAATCTAAGCTAGTTGTCACGAAAATAAAATGGATGACGTAATTATGAAGAGAAAAGTTGGGGAAATCCTCGGTCCATGTAATGGATGTCCCAAACATAGGATATTCAATGGCATTTTGTTAAATAAATTCAAAAAACAAAAACGATAAATGACAACATTGTAAATAACATGCATGTATCATGTATTTACCCAAATGCTATTGAATATCCCATGTTTGGAACTGTAGACACCTAAAATTGTCTCCCCAAATTGAATAGCCGATGAGGAAAAGTATGATATATCGAAATAGATTTGATTTCGAAAGTCGCGACAAAATCCATAAACCACATCCACTTGCACAAGTCGAACTAAAGTTGAGTTTGAAATCAAACGTCGAGAGCACAATAATAGGCGGAAAGTATTTTTCTTATTTATTTTAATTGTTTTCTATTTTTAGGCTTTTTTCTTTATTTTTAGGAATTTTTAGAATATATTCCGTAGTTAATTTTTCTCATTTTTCTGAGTTCRCCAGTATTTTTAGATTATTATTCTGATTTTTCTWTGATTTTCTATGATTTTTACAAGTTTTTTAAAAATGATTTTCGATAATAAATGAATTCGGAAATTCTTAGATAAATCCAGATAATTCGAGAATGATCMAGAATTACAATGAGACCGAGTAAAGACCGCTACATGCAGGCGGATTGGGTCAAAGATTCTTTCCATACCATGTCCCCGAACCCACGAACTGGTTACTGGATCAAACAGTGGGGCCATTAACTTGACACCAATGTTTCGGGCGTTCGTGATTAACCTATWTAGGCACGGTGGTGATTCCCCACTAGACAACACTACCCCAACGCACTTACGTGCGAGATTTGTGTCTCAAGCCCACGAACGAAATCGACGTAGGATGTAGACCCGATGAGGGCACACGCCTACAAGAACATCCATTGAATGGACTACGGGCCTGTTTACTTCAACTTAATTTCAGTTTAGCTCAACTCTATTCAGTTCAATCAGCTTAATAATTTTGTTAACTAATTTGTTATTAACGATAATGATGATATTAACGATTATTATTATTATTATTATTATTATTATTATTTATTAATATTATTAACCCTAAGTTAAACATTTCAATTTAATATCATTAATCCCAACTTTCAAGTTATTTTATAAATCAATATTATTTAGATAGTAAAGTATTAATCCAAAAATATATCGTTAGTAATAGTAAAATATTAATCCCAAGATTAACATTAATCCAAAGTTCAATATTATTCCTGTCTCTTATACACATCTTAATCCAAAGTTAAATATTAACCTACGTTAAAAGGTTAAATATTAATCCAAAGATATATTATTAATAATAGTTAAATATTAATCTCATTATTATATATTTAAATAGTTATATATTAATCTCGAGATTAATATTAATCCAAAGTTAAATATTTCAGTTCAGTTCAGTTCAGCTTTCCGTTAAGTTCAGTTCAATTCAGCTTCATTCAGTTCAGTTCAGTTGATTTCAGTTAATGTAAACATACCCTATGCATGTCTCGAAAAGTTGGCAATGATTTCTAAATGGCAGTTTTTCACTGTTGAATCCTAAGTTTTGAAGAATGAATGCAAACAAAGAAAGCAAACTCTATTTCATGTGTATTTGATATGTGTGCCTAGTGTTGTGCATTACAGGTATGCTGCTTGCATAGTCTTAAGGAAGTAATGATATTTAAGGTGGAAGAAGCTTCTGTGATTTTGAAGGCATGCTAAGGAGTACATGGAAGAAAATCTTGCATCATGGAACTTGAGAGCCTTGTGAAAGAAGTCTCGAAGATCACTGATGAGTTGATGTTACACATCAGGGTATATTAGGCTTAAGATTTTATGTTTTAGGCTTAATTGTATAAGTTTGGCAGTGATGATGGATTGGTTAGCTCAGGAAAATTATAAGATATAAATTCGGTATAAAATTGATTTTATTAAAGATAATGTTGGTTAAGATATAAAAAGATTTATGTAACAACAAATAAAGTTTTAATAAATATATCTTTTTCTTAACTATAAATATTGTGTTAGAATTAATTTAATAAAAGCTTGAATTTTTATCTTATATTTTAAAATTATTAAACTGATTTCATAAACCGATTTTATAAAGTTTAATTTGGAAAATATATTTTAGAAAATCGGTCTTAAGAGTTGAAAACAAGGAATTTCTCAAACAGCTTGAAGTGCAAGCACAACGGTTTTCAGTTGAGAGAAATCAGGAGAGTGTACGTTACTTTGACTGAGTATAAGCTACTAGCTAGCTAAGTGGAGATCGTGGAGTAAGGGCTTGCGGCTTAAGTTCCACTAGTACATGACTCCCTACTTTGTAGGAGATCATGAAGAGTGTCTTTACTGCTGCACTTCCACGCATCTAAACTCATCTATAAATACGAAAAGGATTTTCAAAGTATAACACACTTGAGCAAACAAGCATTTTGAGTCAATCATATCTTTCTATTGCCAAACACTTTGAGTTCATACATTCGAGTTGTAAGAGCTTCAAGATAGTGGTTCTTGAATTGAAGAGAGGCTTTGGATTGTGAATCCAGAGAGGCTTGTAAGTGAGGAATGAGACTAGCAAGAGAGGCTTGCAAGGTAGAAGTACTTAAAAGAGGTCTTAGATTGTATTGGGCTTGATTCCAATAAATATAAGAAGAAATCCTATAAGGTAAGTCACAATTTTATCTCTTAACGTTTGTCAAGGAGAGTTTCTGTGTTGGTTAAACCTGTCGCATTAAGTTTTTTTACTTTCGTGTTTTAACCCGCAAAAATATCTAAGTTCCTTCAGATACAATGTCATTCTGTAGATCCAACAATCACTTCTTTTGTTCGGCCTAACACCACTCAGGAAGTCGGGGTAGACCATAGGAGCCCTACATACAGGGAAATAGTGTAGGGTAGGAAGATACTTCCAATATCTTTTTCAATACATGTCAAATGGCAACAATCCAAAGTGAAAAAAGTAAACTAATAGGAGGAACTGAGGAAGTAGGGTATATTATTTCAATAATTGATTAGACGACAACACGGTCATGGAGTCATGGACTCATGGGTGTTGATATCTATCATGTGTTTAAAAAATTATTAAAAAAAAGAAAGTTTTCAGATTTCGAAATTATCCTTGGATTTTATGTCCTTGTAATTTGAGATAGTCTCTCCCAAACAAAATTATTACGAACTATAATAATTATATTTTACATATATACCGAGATAAAAATTTTAAAATTAATATATCTAATTATATATTTGTGAAAATAAATGCGAAATCATAAAATAAAACTAAAAGTTGACATGAATCAAACGAGATATCAAAATAATTTTTTTTATTAATGTGTAAGTCACAAATCACTCTCAAAACAAAAATCATAAATAGTGTAAAAACACAATTATTACTTTTATTTTATTATGGAAGAACTATTATTTCACAAATGCTAACTATACCTGTAAAGTTGATTAATGAGATGACGAGTGATGCAATCCAACGAATGAGTTAAATTTGACAACAACAAATAATAGATCTACTGTTGTTATTGCTACTACTATTATGTTTTTTAAACATTAATTGTAAGAATAGAGTACATAACTAATAAGCCAAACTTTATAATTATGAGTGGAGTAAGTGTAGAATTGTTGATATCTAAAAGGTAGTGGGATAAGCCGATAAGGGTACACACTACTCGGATGTCGTCTATCTTATATTTTGATACTTAGAGATCCACAAGGGTCCTCTTTGATTCTATTTCGACATTACAAAGCTAAATTAATATTCAAAAAACTAGTATTTATAATACGGTAGTTGAACACAAGGATTAAAGAGATGATGTACCACTATGAATTTCAGAGGCCACATTATTGATTGCTTGTTTTATTCTTATCTCTAGCCAACTGTTTCAACTAGTTTGAATAAAAACAATTAGTTTTAAAGTACGGAGTAGAAAAGTCTAATTGGCAACACAATCCAGTGATTTGAACTATTGCCCGGATTGGTAGGTATTAATTGCCTTTGGTTTATACTATCGAGTATTGTATTATGACACGTTGATATAGTATTGTAATTTAAGTATGTAATTAAGTTAAATTTATTATTCACAAATGTTTGTATTGATTAAATAATAATAGTCCAGACCCTGTAATATATGACTGTTTTTAGCTGATTTCACACCAACTATTTCACACTTGCCATCAACCTGTTTCTTGTATCAATGTTTGCAATTTTTTAAAACTAAGGACTAATCATTCTGCTTTTTTTTTTATTAATGATGCCAAACTATCGAAGTTTCTGCAACAATAAATGTTAGTTAAACATAAAGTTCAATTACGTACTCAAATAAATTTGATCGCAACAGCAAATTTAGTCTCAATAAAAGTCGAGCACTAATTCGATTCTACAAAAGAGAAAATTGCAAAAAAAAGTTAAATTAAGCTACTCTAACCAAACTTAAAACGTGAACTACTCTATGACTCCAATTTAAACTAGCAAACTCTAAGCTTAACTTCTACACAATTCTCCCTTTTTTTACCCAATTTCCATTAAAAAAATACTCGTCTTATAAAGTGACCTCATCTATACAGTTGCATCAACCACATTACGTATCAATGCTGCAAAAAGATTATCAAAGCAGTTCATACCATAGCAATAATTATAGTTAATAGACCATCTAGAAGTTAACAAATTAACCCAATTCTACTAAAGGAATTGTTCGTTAGAATGGCTGGAATTAGAACAATGCAACAAATTCAGTTGTTTAGAATAAGGGGGGAAACATGAGCAAAACAGCATCACTCCTCTCCACGTACTCTTCCTCCTCCTCCTCCTCCTCGTCATCCATCATCTCATCATATGCTTGGCCTCATATCATTGAAATCATCATCATTGCAACTACTTCCTCGACCCTTCATCCTCCTAGCTTCTCTTTACTTCTTCTTCATCCATCTAATCTTACCTTTATTAATCTGCCCTGTTCCCTTCCCTAGATCATCAATTGGAGAACCACCAATATGAAGCAAACGACAAGAGAAAATACCTGAGCTTGAAAGGGAACGAGAACCAACCCCTTGAGCCATTGTGAC
This sequence comes from Bassia scoparia, assembly GCA_008642245.1. NCBI lineage: Eukaryota > Viridiplantae > Streptophyta > Magnoliopsida > Caryophyllales > Amaranthaceae > Bassia > Bassia scoparia. The sequence continues at coordinate 18,230 of SNQN01002930.1, forward strand.
TTATGTCTGAACCATGAGTAGGCAAACAATTGTGTATCAGTTGATCATTTTCATCCTGTCCACCCTAGAGACTGAATGCGGAAGATAACCCAAACCAATCATAATCTTACTGAGGGTACTTTTCTAGTTCCTAGCCTCTACAATAATTCATCTTGAACGCTGGTTCCTCTACCATTCTTCTACTTCTAGGTGGTGTTTGACCACTTCAACTGATCCTCAACCTTGAATCTTAGACACAAAACTAATGTCGAACCTTCTGCTTAAGTATAGCTTTAGTAGAGATAGTGGTGTGGATGAATGATAATAATCATATTTGATCCAACAGTCAGAACAGAAGTAATCTTGACTTTCTTCATCATGAGAAAACATTCAAAACCATCTCATGATGCGTACTGTTCCCCTACCTTGAGCCCGAGATCAGACCTTTACACACGGATGCAGAACCAGCATGTCTGTTCCTTAATATCTAACTATTAAATGGGACAGTTCTTGGGAATCTTTCCTAAAAGAAACTCATAAATTCCTCTAGTTACCCCACAAACACGGGCCACCACTGCACCCAGGTACTTGTCAAACACATCTCTGGTATCCCTAACAAATGCAACAAGAGATAAGAAAAACTCACATCGAAGTCACCACTCCGAAACCAATAACATATCCGGCATTATCAAATATAACATAAAAAATCCGAACTTCATTAATATAAGCAACATTACACTTAAACAATGCCATCGTTCTTGAACTCATCAAAGTCCTTAACTCGAGACACAACAAGCATATCAAAATAACTTCCTCAACACGACACAACACTGAACAATACTTACACTTAATCAATAGGATGGTAGTGATAGGAGACTCTACAAATTTACCTTTCGTGGCATGAAGGTCCTAACTGGTACCCTTTATCCACTATGTTCCCTGAGCAAAAACAGTGGCTGTCTCTTCTGATCTTTCTTCACCTCCGTTTTCACAAAGAACCGAGCACTCTACCACCTGCATTAACCACAATAGAAGGAGAACTCTCCTTGTGGGCAATGATCTCCACATCGTCATCTCCAGTCCATAACTTCATACTCCAGCTTCCAACTCTTGTTTATGGAATCTGCGTGCCTCTATGTTTTTCCCCTTGAGATGTATGATTGGTTCCTTGGAGTGGAACCAACAATCTTTTAGGACCAAATTGGCACATCATTGTGTGAGTGGTGTTTCTTTCTGGGTTTGGGTGGTGAGGATGATTTTTGGTGGATCATTTATGGTGGTTGGATTTTATGGATGATCGAGGTTTTGACAGCAACCATCGAAGTGGTGCTTCGTTTGTTCAGGCTGCTTTGGTTGTAGTGGCAATTGAGTGTTCCCTGCGAAGATGCAAAGGAATCACTTGGCATGTCGCTTCCCTGCCTCGACGTGTTGGTACTTGTTGGTCTTTTCTTTCCCCAAACTGCAAACAACTTGCTTGACAGAGCTTTTGAGGATGATGATGAAAATAACCTCATGAATAGTAACTTTAAAATTTAGAATTTTCCGTTGCAGAGATAGAGACTAGAGAGGGAAAGGTTGCGTGATTGATTAGAGAGAGAAGTGAAATGCTAAGAGGGTTAGACATGTATTTATAGAAAGAAGAAAATCAAAAAAGAGTCGGTTGTGTATGGGACATAATAAGGAGCTATTACTTGACTTTTATCTATACGTATTTTGTAAATTTACATGTGCTATCGACAACCCAACGCTAATGATTGCATTCCTCACATTTTCTCAACATCTTAGCAATTTAAAACATTTCAGTGCTGAACTAATTGCCTAGATCGTTTCCGATCAATAAATAAACTGAAATAATTATTTCCTTCCACAATGAAAATATCTTATATTTATTTTCCAAAAAAACATATTAAAATATCAAATGAAAACACATCAGGAGTTGAACTGTTTTTCTGTGCTACTCTACCTGTACGAACACTGCATCCTGTTTCGACACTTAGCTTGCAAAATTGTTATCTTGCAATGGTATTATATCACCTTTATGAGGTTTTAAACCATCTACACAACACTGAAGACTTCACATAGTATGTAATAACATACAGAAATACAATTCTAACAATCATTGAGGGAGTACTTGGAGGCCAAAATTACCTAAATTTAAAACGGACCTAATGAACATCTTAACTTACAAAAGACTCTCTACCCTAAGGTTTGGTGAAGATTCAACTATATGATCTTCACTTTAATAACAACAACATTAAGTCTTTTCAACATTGTCTCTCAAGAAATATGTCTAATATCAATGTGCTTGAGTTTTGGAGTGTGCTAGGTTCTTTGAAATATCTTAATCCACTAGTGTTGTCAAATAGATATGAACACTATCAATGAACACACTGAATATTTCAGTTTTTTCCTTACCAATAATGTAACAGCTGAAGCTTTGATTTATTACTCTGACTAACTTGGTGGGAAATAAGAAACCCCACTAATTTTTTCCCTTTTTAGAACCCCATGAGATTAGCAGAGCCCAAAAAAATGTGCCATAACCTGATGTGCTTTCCTAATCAATAAGGAATCCAACATATTAGCGTCTATGTACCCAACTAGTCATATTAACTGCCTTGGGGTACCACAAGCACAAATCTGATGTTCCACAACAGATACCTAAGTTATCCTTTCTAACAACCTTCAAATAACTCCTGTTAGATTGCTTTAAACCTAGAACTATCCAATAAAAACACAATTTCAGGCGCCTACTGCTGTAATAAAGGAGAAACCAATTATCCTCTAAATAATTAAGTCCTTTACTACAGTTCCCTTCAAATCAAATCCATTTTATAGAATGTAGGACCCGATGATCATAAGCCTACTGTCCTCCATCAAATTCTTCAGGAACTCTTTTAAGTACTTTTAATGATGTAACATGCTTCCAACAATCGTTTACTTAATCTGCAGACCAAGAAGAATCCTAACTCTCCCTCAGATCATTTCTAATTCAATATGCATAGATTGGCAAAACGCATTACATAGTACCTTATTAGTAAGCCCAAATTTAAAATATCATCCCATAAATTGTACTAAAATCAAGTGTTCCCCTTGGTTTTGATGAACAACATTTTCAATTATTCCCCTCTTATATACATCTCATTAGAAAAAGTAGACATCTTCACCAGGCTCTTGGAGCTTGCTTCAATCCATATAGTCTTGTCCGAATGTACATGATTGGAATAGTTTCGTCTCAAACCAAGTGGTTGCTCACGAAATCTCTCCTTCAAACCATTTAGGAAAGCCTCTTGATATCAATCTAAACATCTTCATATTCATTAAGCAGCCATAAGATTAATATTCTTAATAGCTTCTAATCTAGCTAAAGGTGATGATTGCGTAAAAGTTCTTCATAATCAATGCATTCTTTTAATTGTAACCTTTATTTCTAACTATGGATACCATAGGTCATCCTTTGTTTCAACACCCATTGTGTACCAATGACTGACCTATCCAAAGGTCTTAACGCTCAAATGCAAATCTAGTTCCTTTTGTAAAACTAATTATTCATCGTGCATTTCAAAAACACAATACTGATCAATCAAAGTCACCTTGGTGTATTAGGTGGCCTCTATAGTAGACTTGGAAAGAGATAAAAAGCACAAAAAGTTTGATAAAACTTCTGTTTGAATTTTCCCTATATGTTGTATGATTTGATCTTAGGGATATGAAGGATCTGATATTGTAAACTCATGAAAGTAAAAATCATTTGTGCTCTTCATTCATTACGGAACCAAAGGTAATTCAAGAATCTCTTCTTCTTTTGCAGAAACCAGAGGATCATGTCACCCTATTACCCTATCATTTCTAACCTCTGATGTTCAGGAAGTCTTCATCATGTTAAGGTCATCTTTCGCCCCTGCCTCTTAACTATTTTCTTCTATTGGAAACCAGTCAGGTCCTGTTCCTCGTTCTAAATTCTCCTTAATCTCATCAATCTTATCTAACCCTATTCACCATTTTTCATTTGGGTGATAACTAGTAATGGTCTAGATCTGCCTACAATCCATTTGGAGAACTAGCAAAATGGTTCCTCGTAAAATCCATTAGTCCAATGTACTCATCAGGTTTACCTGTGCAATCTCAGAACATGTTAAATTCGTCAAGATGACAATGACACTTTCTTACACACAAGTCCTTTTATGAAGACTTGCATGCTTATTTTCAAGTGAGTATCCAAGAAATTCCCTTCATCACTCCCCCCCCCCCCTAGGTCGAATTTTATCAAGCTGGTTTTTCCACATGTTATGTACACAACATTTGCAATCCAAAGACACGAAATTATCAATATTAGGCTTTCAACCTTTAAAGGTTTCATAGGGAAGTCTTAGTCAACTTTGTCTAATGACCCTCTATCCAGTATATTAGAAGCCAGCTTGTCAAACAACTTCCCCTCAGAAACTCTTAGGAAGCCATTCGCTATGGGCATCTTCCGCGCCATCTCTTCAAGCTGTTCTAATCTTTTATTAACAACACATTTTGTTGGATTTCTACGGGATGAAATAGTGACTAACTCCATGTTCTTACAATAATAAATAGTCAACATTATCAAATTCGTGTACATTGTATTATCTTCCGAAACTAGCATGGAAATTGAGCTGGTTCCCACCTGTTTCACAATGACCATAAAACTTCATTCGGGAATGGTTATCACTTTGGAGTTTTGTAGCAATACTTACCAAAGATGTACTTAAGAATCATCAACAAACAGACAGATCTATGTTCGCTTCGCTTTATACACGCCTAAGTCAACACAAATCCAATGGTAACAAGTTCGAAGGTCTGTTGTACTCATAACACTACGCTTAAAGAGTTGACCTATTTCCCCTGAACACAAAATTCTGAACAAACCTTATCATCCTCGTACTTGATGTTAGGAAGTCTATCATCAAGGGTCACAGATTGCAGCCAAACCTCTATGCAAATCCATTATTTAAGGTCAGAAGAAGCCTCTTTTTCGCTGGTTTCAAGTGTCTTAATAGCAAATCTTTTTCTTGTCTTAAAAACAAAAAATCACCTTTTCAAGAAGCTTCGAGTTTAGATTAAGTTTTGACCCAAAGACATTAGTCCTAGTCAACAACCTTGGCTGCTTACCCTTTTCAGCTGATGAATCTCACCAAGTATATCACAGATTTAACTTCAATATTCATTTTTCATTCATTAATTTTCTACACTGTACCTACAAGTAATAATGAATTGTGTAGTTTTAAGTTGAAGCAATCTCTTTTGTGATATTTCTAAGTTGTGAAGCCAGTATGTCAAGGCTTCAACAAAAAGATACTCCATGAGCTTGCCTTACTTCTAGATGTAGAAAAATCAAAGGCATAATTAATTTTGATAGTCTATGGGAACTAGGTAGTTCAGTCTTTTCCCTATCACTAGACCAATCCATTTCCTTGCTAATTAGAAATCTTGTGTTTCTAGTCATCTTACACTTGTCGAATTCACCTCATTCTACGTACACTTGATTTTTCAATTCATGCAACACTTCTTCTAGGTGATCACAATTGAAATAACTAACTATTTCCATTCAACATTTCTTTTAGCTCTCTTTTTCCAGTATGTAAATCTCCACCAATTACAAGCATTCATCTAAAAAAGAATCAATAAAAGCAAAGCATATTTTCTATATCGTTATCATGCATATAATTGTCTAATTTTCAATTTTAACCTTGTGTTCGTGCAAATACATCCTTTGCCATCACAAGATTTGGATGTATCGATTTCCCCTTTGGTTTCTGATCAATGTGGTTCCTTTAAGTTGTAAGGTCAATGAGAACAAACACTAGGATGGGGTTCTTCACCCTTATTAGACCTTGAGTTAAAAAAAAATCCAACATAGATTTATCATAAGCATTCTTGAAGCTCTCTGTCACTCTCTTGGACTGTTTGTCCTTCCATTTAGAAAATCTCGAATCATGTTCCTATCTTCCACACTAAACATCCTAAGTAGAGGCTAGATTCTAAAATCTACCTTTGATATACCTGTCTCTGCTCACATAGGTTTCTCAAACCTTTGCTATCATTCATCATTCATCGTTCTGTCTACTGTTCCCTTCCAAAACTATGCATCTTGTTGTTCGTTCCTCAAACTTAGATCAGATCAACATTTTCATAAGTCACTGAGAGAACTAATCGTTGTTTCTAGAGACAAGGTAGAATATCTTTGGCTTCATAGATCTTTTATCTTATGTGTCCATGATCTGTCAAACTGGCACAAGAAATTTCTCACAAAAACCATTCCTGCAGAAAAGTTTTTTTCCAAAGATTTAAGCATTAACATATTTCATTAACATGCTACCAACAACAGCACTGATCTTCATTTTATGTTCATAGACACTAAATCATTCATAATAAGACATCTAAGTACTAATCGATTTTAGACCTTTGTCACATCCGGGGCAGCACAACTGGTTCCCTCGAAAAGCCAAGTATCGTAAGGGTGCGGACCCAAATCTATTTGCATTAATGCCACTTGGTTTGATTTCATCACACCTATGGCTGTGTTGTTAAGAATTGACTTGCTGTTGGAACTCTCTACTAGTTTGTAATTCGGATGCACAATAGTCTCCTTCTTGGACAAGCCAAAACATTCCATTTGACTACCTCATGTTTATTATGGGACCATTATTGACTACCAACCATTGCACCACCTCGTAGTATCCATTCTAGAGATGTATGTTCTAGTTCATGTTCTCTACTAAAAGCATTATTTTTCCGTTGAAATCATTGGTGTTTTCTGTCCAACCTTATAGCACTTAAATCGTATGTACATCCTAGATCCTATAGGAAATACTCTTTAAGAAGCCTTGGATCAATACCCATTGAAGGTTTGAGAGCACTCAAAGAGGGGGGGTGGGTGGGCTATTGAGTGATTAGTCTTGTTTACAAATTTCTTATTTTATGGCAAATCAGGAACTTATCGAACTGGTTCCTGATGCAATGGAATAAATGTAAAGAAATAAATAAAACACCAAATTAACCAGCTCAGCCTAAATTTGCCTAGGTCCTCATCTACTACCTATGTTTTCTGTATTAATCAACTCCAAGGAATACATTAAGTACTTCCACGCTCCCCAACTGTTACCTACTCCGAGAACCACTATCACCCACACACTATTCGAGTGTGTCTCAAGACTACCCTAGTAAGCACTTGTGTTTGAACTCAACCAAGCACTCACTAATCTTCAACGCCCTGTGTTGAAAGATCTTAACAATCAAAACTCTGCTTGTCTTAGTCTTAATAAGTATATGAAGGAAAATCTTTTTTAGCTTAGTGCTTTGTGTACTGACTTTGTGTGAAAAGACTCGTGTTAGTGTGTATCATGCTCTCAAATGAATGCTCGATCTTAATGACCGCTGAGCGACCTAATGAAAATATGTGAAGTTTCGTCATTATCTATAGTGAGGATCATAAAATCTTACTCCTCTCGTCTGCAGCAATCTCTACAACATCTTGAATGATTTTAATCCTCACAAATAATCGTGAGAATTACGAGACAAAGAAGTATTTCTTAAAAATCCGATCCCTTAAAGTAAATTTCTCATAATATTTAAGGAAAGATTTATCTATTTTCCCGTTATTCGATTATTCTCAAACATCAACGGATAGCAAATGAAATACTCTTGCTTTAAGAAATCCTACATTCCTGACTGAGATCTTACATTGCTGCATATATTTCTTGAAATCAAATACTCCCTCTGTTCACAACACTAAATTCCTGCCACTGCTACTCTTACACGATTGTCAATGCACTATTCTATAAAGTGAAAATCTTTTAATTTAATACAGAGTAAAAATTATATACAATGAATTTAATAAACTTACTTGAATGGCCAAGTAATTAAGCCCCGCAATTCTAACAAACCTAGCGCTTGACACATTTTTTCTTACATATTGATCGAGAATTTAAAGATTCCAATATTAATGATCTTTCACTATCCATTAATGGCATAAAATTTAGGGTGAACGGTGGAGTTAAGTTAGAAAAATATTTTTAGATGAGATAAAACTTTTTCAAATGTGTAAGTACATATTCTCAACGATGACATTTGGTTCTCTTAAACCTAGTTCCCATTTAGTAGGTTATTAAATCCTGTAGACAAACTTGTCTGTAAGAATTCGATAACGCTATCTGTGTCACTAGATAGAGTGGCCATACTAGTCCGGGACACGGAAGCGCGAGTATCCATAATACGCCTCGGACCCTACAGGAAGTTCGATTATAATCAGCATTCCGACTCCAATCTACGAGATCCTTAGAGAAGCTTATACTACACTTTGATCTTCCGATTCTCAAATTCGAGATCGCGATCCGAATCTGATCCAACTTAAATACCGAGTTTCTCCCTTATATATATATTTTTAAAAAAAAAAAAATCTCTACTTTACAGGTATTTTTGTTTTTTTTTCCTATTAATTTTCTTTTAATTTACTCTTTTTCATATGAAATAAGATTTTGATGCTATATATATACATAAAGAGCCTAATAAATATAGTAAATTAAATGATAATAATATGGCAAAATGCGGAGTAGGATAATAATAGTCGATACTTCTTTGTTAACAGTCGGAGTCGGACTTTATATTACTCGGAATTCGGAGCAGATTATTTGTTCCTTCAAATGGAGCGGGTTGGGTCGTATTCGAGATTTGATATTGTTATCCAGTACTTATCACAACTTTCAACATAAATGCTCACATAAAAGTTCACACATGTCAGCCCACTTTACATGAAAAATCCTAATTAAACTCAAAAATAAGTACAAATATTTTCTTCATGTACCCTTTAGGACTTGCGGCTTCCTTGAATTGACTCCAATTGATCTATTCATCTTCTATTGATTCTTCGAAAAAGACTTCATGCTCCAAGTCTGGATACTTATCTTATTTCACTATAACAAAGTAATGCATATCAAAGTAGTTAAATGATTTTCTTTTAGTTAAATAGCGAGAAACAGTTACTATTGGTTCCCAACTAGCACATGAGACATTATAAAATATAAACCATTCCCATCCATTAGAGAGAGGTATAGTTCAACTCAATATCACAAATACAGTAATGACACTGTCTTAGGAAACATTGCATCAATACACTTGGTTTTAGACCAACTATCTGTCACATCTTGTAGCAACGTGTTTCTATATCAATATTTATCTCATCATCATTCAAAACTAAGGACTCTTATCGCTCTCTCGCCCCTCCTTGACTTAACTAGTGAGGCTTTACTTGTACTTTGGTATGAAAGTTGGGTTTTGGGGTTCGAAGGTTTAGGTGGGAAGGTGGGTTGTTGACTCGTGGTAGTGTTGGTTGGGATTGTTTGTGGTTGTGGAGGGCTGGGTACGTTGTTATAGAGACTAGTGCAAAGGTTGGGATCACATACGATATGGGATTGATGAGGGACGAGGCTTGAAGTGAAAATTAGAAAGTATTATTTATTTTACTGTAGTTTCTATTTTAAAGTAACATATAAATTAAATAATTTTTTTTATTAAAAAGTCACATCATAAGTCCCACCGACATAGGTTACTACTCAAAGAGTTGTTGGGTTTATGGGGCCTGACTTTTGGGAAATATATAGGATGGTATTCAGTTCTGGGACATCAACGTAGAATTTCAAATGAACCACTTAGGAAGAATGGTGTTCGACTGGTTGTTCGATATCCAGTTATTTCTGAGTGATTACAGATGGTATGTCACACGAGACGCGTGGTTAGTTGGTCTGCGTAATTTTTTGTCTCGACCGTACAACCGTCTTTTTCGGTCGGTAATGATGAGTGGTGCTAGGTCTGAGTATCAGCTGGTAATATTTCGACTGAAATTGTTTCGCGGTCAGTATACAGTTATGCCGATGACCGACGATTTCTCTATGTGTACACTTCCCACATATCAATGGACGGTCAACTCACGTGAAAAACTTTATTACATGTGCTTATAGTAAATCTTCGTCTCTTTGGTTGGCTTAACGCTTTTTGTGCTCTTTCTGAGCTTTTAAAACTATATTTATTTTTGACAGAATCATATGTCATGCATTGGCCTTAATGTTAGTTGCATATGTGTGTCCGTGCGAATCTAAGATATGTCGGACAAATTGACTTAATTACCTACTAGAATGCATATGGTAGCTTTCTTTTTGAATATGTTTTCTATGCTCTCTTAATGATATGGTCGTCGACTTTCATCTCTCTTATCACTTTCCACGAAACCCACAATCAAATTTTTGCCTAAAGCTTAACAAACCCTTCAAATTTTTTCTCTGTTCAAAAATCTAGTAACTAAGGTTACAAGAAACAACGGAGCACAATGCTAGGTGTTGTTTAGCGTAATTGACCACTCATTTCCATGTAGGATTTCAATTCGCTAAAATGCGATAGATGTCTGTTATGCTTCTCAAATGTAGTTATGGCATTATTGTTACATCGATCTCATCATCTCCAGAGTACTATTCTTTCCGTCAAGGAAAGAATTGTTACGTTTGAATATTAGGTCCAAGGAAAGAACTTTGACTATGAAAAATTTCATGATTATATAGAAAAAACATTCACATGAGATATTGTTAAAATTGTCCGTTTCAAGCGTAGAATTATTTTTGATAAAGTGTGTGTACAATAATATTAGAGTTAGAGACCAAGTATAGGGAGACTGAAAACTATAGCAAGTAATACGTAACAACACTTATTACACGGAGAAGTAAGCGATTAATATGAAATTAACTTTTATGAATTGAAAGAAATAGTTTGTTAAGTTTACTACATTTTACCAAATTAATAATAGCAAATTCTAAATATATACTGTCATCCGATCTTCAGTAATATTTGCAGACAGTGGATTTTTTCATCTCTCACAAATTCCTTGTTTGCATGTAAAGAAAAACGGTAGAGGTAACGTAGTATTTAAATTTATTAAAAAGAAAATTATCAATAATATGAAAAAATAAGTACGCGAAATACAAGACTTTCAAATTACAAATGCTTCATTTTTTTGTATATTTACAATTAGGTAAAGTCTTACTGAAGTACCTTAATTAAATTCTAATAATACTATTTTGGGAAAGCAATATTTTTGCGATTTTTTTTAATAAAAAAACTTAGTGATTGTTATTTGAGAATTGACTAATAATTTATTTTGTAAATTGTATTACCTAAACAATCTGCTGGGTACATAAATTAAGGAAAAGTAAGTTATATAAATCGAGCAACGCACAGAAATCTAATCTAGCTAGGTGTCACGGAAAATAAAATGGATGACGTAATATGAAAGAGAAAAGTTGGGGAATCCTCGGTCCATGTATGGATTCCCAAACATAGGATATTCAATGGCATTTTGTTAAATAAATTCAAAAAAACAAAACGAGTAAATGGACACATTGTAAATAACATGCAATGTATCATGTATTTCCCAAAGCTATTGAATATCCCATGTTTGGACTTTAGACAACCTAAAATTGTCTACCCAAATTTGAATAGCCGATGAGCGAAAGTATGATATAATCGAAATAGATTGCAAATTTACGAGAGTCGCGACAAATCCATAAACCACATCCACTTGCACAAGTCGAAACTAAGTTGAGTTTGTAAATCAACGTCGAGAGCACATAATAGGCGGAAAATGTATTTTTTCTTATTTTTTAATTTTTTCTATTTTTAGCTTTTTTTCTTTTATTTTTAAGGAATTTTAGAATATATTCCGTAGTTAATTTTCTCATTTTTCTGAGTTCGCTCCAGAATTTTAATAATTATTATTCTCGCAATTTTTCTTTGATTTTCTTGATTTTTACAAGTTTTTTATAAAATGATTTGCGATAATAAATGAATTACCGGATTCTTAGATATAAATCCAATAAATTCGACTGATCGGAGATGCCAACGAAGTTACAAGAGGACCGGAAAATGGAGTAAGAACCAGGAAGGGCTACATGCAGCGGATTGGGTCAAAGATTCTTCGCATACACATGATGGTCCCCGAACCCCACTGGCTATACTGGATTAACAGTGGGACCATTAACTTGACACCAGAATGTTTTCCGAGAGCAGTTCGTGATCCTATCACCTACCTATATGGTAGGCCTACGGTGGTGATCCCACTAGAGAAACGGACAACTCCCGAGCCAACTAGCAGCTACAGTATGCGAGAATTTGTGTCTCAAGCCCCGAACGAAATCGGGCAGTAGAAGTTAGACCCCGATGACGGGCACACGCCTTACAAGACACACCCATTGAATGGACTACCGGGTCTGTTACTTATGCAACTTAATTTCAGTTTAGGCTCAATCTTCTATTAGTGCAATCCATAGCTTTAATGAATTTTGTTGATACTATACTTTTGTTATAACGATAATTGATGAAATATAAACGATTATATTATTATTATTATGTATTATAATATTTATTATTATATATTATTAACCTAGAAAACATTTAAATTTAATATCATTAATCCCAAACTTTCAATTATTTTATAATCAATATTTTTCTAGATAGTAAAAGTATTAACCAAAAATGATATCGTTAGTAAATAGTAAAAATATTAATCCCAAGCATTAACATTAATCCCAAAGTTTCAATTATATCCGAAGGCTTCAATAGTAAATATTAAGTCCAAAATTAATCATTAATCCAAAGTTCAAATTAAACTAAGTTAAAGATTTAGATATTAATCCAAGTTTATTACTCCGGTATTAAAATAATAGTAATCAAAGTTAAAATTAACCATACTTAAAAGTGAACAAATATTCAGGAGGCCAACTAAATTGGGATTCTAAATTCGACGGAGTAGCTCTTCCCCCAACCCCACCACGCGAAGAGCTACTAGACAGGTGTGTAACTTTTGTATCCACTATGAATAATGATCGTCTCTGATGATAAATAATGTTAAGAATTTGTGACAAGTTAAGGCATTGTTTTAGGTACTGGACTCATGTGGTGAACTGCTCAAGCTGTAGAGTCGCATATAAAAGACTGAATATGGCCGAGACAGCACTGCAGGTGATTGCTTTTAGTCTGATCGGGGTAGGTGGATTAGCCAGRCAGGGAACTGTGACTACGATTCAACGAAGTGCCATTTTTGCCATGGCTCTGCTATGCTTTGCAGCCTCAAAATGGTTGTCTCGCTTTATTTATAAAAACTTCCATTTTCATGACTATGATCATGCACACGTATTTCAAAATTAATCAATTGATGTAACGAACCAGTAATGTTGTTGTCAATAATGTAGACTCCTGAACATATGGGCACAATGATAGTGCTTACTTTCATTATCTATTTGCAAATTGTTTCAATCATTCGCASTGAAAAAATCATTTTATAAATTATAAAAGGAAAATTGACGGCAACATTCCAGGCCCAGTGGCTTGATCCCCTGATTTGTAGGCATCGCGGCAGCCCTATGATGCTGTAAAGTGGTCGTTTGGGTTATATAAAAGAATGGTTGAGTTAACTTACCTTGTTGATGAACTACTCTATTCTCTTTGATTACAGTGCGGAAATCTGGATTGAAATAAATTCTTAAAATTTACACTACTTCTCAAGTTGGAATACACTACAGTACTACTGTACTAGACATGTGAATGCCTAGCAGCTTTAGTAAGCCACTTTTGGCCCATTTTTAACCATGATACCTCTGATCGTGTCATCTTCGTTGCTATGAAGCGGATAGCATGTCCAAGGAGTAGAAGAGCCATCAAGCAATCCCATGCTGTTAGGGCAATATAAAAAGTTTTCCAGCGTCCTGGAGTTACATCAAAGTATCTTGTTTTATAGAATTCTAAATCAAAAATTAGCACTAATGCTATCAGGTAGGTAAATGCTGTTGCAGATGCCGCGATCCACATTGTAAACATCAAAATCCCAATGAAGAGTCGCTTGTTAGGGAGGCCGCTTATTAGCAGAATGATCACACTCAGAGATGAAAACAGTCCCAATGTGTTACTAATGAGCAATACATTGTATCTCCCAGGTGCCTTGGTTGTCAATACAGAAGTACCTGCAGTGTGCAATGCTGTATCGTCTTGCCATAGACCTCCAGGAGGATTAATTCCGACTTGGAAAGCCATGGTTGCTATCAGAGATGCCACCACCATTAAGGCACTACGTTGGTTCTCCAACCAATCACGATTATTGTACTGGTGTTTTTGTCGTGCATTCGTCGCTTGCAATGCCTTAGCAAGTTTGAGGGACTTGAAAATTTCCTCTGCCCTTAAATCATTCATATTTTGAGTCGAAATATCCATTGCTGTCAACCCATTTGTGTTGAGGGCGTTTATTTGAATTCCAATGTTTTTTACTATTATACGTACCATCTGTATATGAGTGGRAAAAAAAWTAAATTTGATTGGAATTGGACTCATCAATACAAATCCAAAAATTAAACTGCGTTAAATCTAATCTAGCAAGGAAAAAAAATACATAATTAACTTAAACCAAGCAGACCTCTAAAACGTTAACTTATTCCTCACAAATCTATTAAGAAAATTTGATCATACCTCAGGTTGTTTAGTTACCACTGCAAGGTGCAAAACATTATTACCATCGCCATCCTTAGAGTTAAGTAATTGAGCATCCATAACATCTAACAAAAATTTCAGAGCCTCGCACTGACTGTATTTTATGCACAAGTGCAAAATTGTTTCGCCACCATCAGCCCGATCTCTACCAGCTTGCACCTTGGCTCGAACAAGCTCCTCAAGGACCTGAATATGTCCATATATGGCTGCAATATGAACCGGGTTTCTTCCATCTCGATCACGAGCAAAGCACATGTTAGAATTCACAGCGACCAAGGTTCTAACGATCTCAAGGACCCCTTTTGATGAGGCTACATGTAAGGGTGACCATCCCCTTGAGAAATCTAGCTCCTCTGCCAATTCAGGCTTTTTATGTAGGACAACTTTAATGAACTCTAAGTGGCCATTACAAACGGCTACGTGCAACGGTGACTGTGAGTAATGGTCTGGCCTTACGACGATGCATCGATCGAGGATGTAGGGATCTTCTTGGAGCAAGTTGAGCAAGGAAGGTAAATTACCCTCAAGTGCTGCATCATATAGTTTTTCTAATCCTAGCAATTTCCTTAATCTATTTTCTTGTTCTTCCATTTTTTTGGATGGTTTGTCAAAATAAGATAAGCATATGATGTTAAGCCAAATCATTATGGCTCACTAAATAAATAGATTATAGGTCAAATGGTCAAATTAAAGCTTCTCATCAAACTTATGCGTGCTTTGTTGACTGGACTCAGGGGTGATTTTAGGAGTGTGTAAGGTTATCGATCCCACAGGGTCCTCAAAATTCGAATATATGGATATTAGTTTACTATTTAAACATCCTCTTTTCTTATAAACATTTGTTATGCAACATTATAGAAAAATATTGTATACAAAATATGCAAAAAGTGCTACTCTTTTCAAATGATTTTATAAGTTTTTTTATCTTATTTTGATGGAAACATTATATTGTAATGAAATAAAATTTTATTATTTAATATATTGAGTTTAGGGCCCCAATTTCATAAGTTTTTTTTTTTTTTTTGACGGGCCTAATTTGATAAGTTGAACAGGGCCCCAATACTATTAGGCAATTGTAGCGGTGTAGCCCCGCCCTGACTGGACTTCAACGTAAGCAGGAAAAAGACATGAGGTTTTTAAATAACGTGAGATAATATTAACTTAGTAATTTATTTGTGTTTTTCCATTCTTAATCCTTATATTAGAAACTTGACAGTTGGTTCAAACCAAAAGGCTAACCTTGCTGGTAATAGTTATTCCTGACCAAAGTTACGTGATGAATGATGAATCAAACACCACCCCTCAATATTTTTGTGAATCAAGATTCAAAGTGTGTATCCCATATCCCATACATCATAAATGTGGGAGTTTTCATTTTGTCCCAAATGTTATTTACCATTTTACYCCCATTTATCCATTTATTTACTGGCTTGCCATTACTTGTTTTTTCTTCTACCTTACTCCTCATTTCGTTCTCCATTTCTTTCTTGCCTGTTTTCCCATCTTTTTTTTTATCTTCTCTTCCATCTAAAATCACGTATTCTCCCTTACTTGTCTTCGTTCTCCCCTCATTACTTTTCTATCTTCTTCTYTCTTTCTCTTTCCTTTTTCGTTTTCTGCTTTTTCTCCACCATCTTCTTCTTAGGATTTTGTTTTGCTTTACTTTCAAATTCGTTATTCTTGCTAAAATTCTAGGGTTAGGGATTTGTTCGGTTTCCTGCTGCGAACCATGGACCCTCAACTTGGTTGTTCTTGCTGGGTTGTTTTCCTCATTTGCCCGCGCCTATTTCTTCTTCTTTTGGTGTTCGGTGTTCCGATGGTTGCGGTGGTATGTACTATGTAAGTGTTCTGATCCACTTATGTCATTTGTGGTTTTCGATCTGAGGATTTATTTGTTAATTTTGGGCGTTCTTTAGCTATTGCTTGATTTTTGTTATTGATTTTGGGTGTTCTTGTGTTTTTTGCTTGATTTTCGTTTTAGTTTGTATGAATTTGCTTCATTTTGGTTCATTTTTGCTCGATTTCCATTTGTTTTTGGGTTGATTTGTGATCGTTTTTAAATTTTTTTCCTTGCATTTTGGGTCGATTTTTAATCAAATTTTTAGAACATGCACTACTACCAGTAGCAACTTTTGAAATAGGTGATTGGGGTTAATTTTGGTGGTTGTTTCGGCTGGTATGGTGGCTGAATGTGGTGTCGAATTGGGTCTAGAAGGGAAGTGTTAGAGATCAAAACCTAGCTTTGTATCAAACTGCAAGAAATCCTCAATCAAGATGTTGCTGATCGGTTATTTTTATATCTTATTTTTTTGTTTAATTAAATACTTTATTTTACAAGTTCTAATGTGTATTTGGTTGTTGTTRATTAGGATTTGGTGCTTTGGTATTTTGTTGTTATTGGTTTTAGTTGCTGTTGATCCTAATTTTGTTGAGGTTTGAGCTCTTTTGCAACCTWTGGCCCCTTARAAGGGCATTTCCTGTTTAGATAAAATTACARTAATAGAAATCTGGRTATGCTTAATKTTGGGTGTTKCATATATGAATGAGATCATAATTCACTAATGTGTTAGATGGAAATTAGAATAGTGACTCGATCTAATACTAGGGAGTATGCAGTAATTTGACAATGGTTAAACTATCAGATTCTTCAGAAAGTATAGTTAATTTGACAAGTGACAACGGTTGTGTTACTTTGAAACTTTACTTCACTTCACTTCAAGGATCCATGTAAAATAATTACTGAAGAATATTTTTTATGGTGATTTTTTACTCTTCAAATTTTTTTAGCTAGCACAATAAGCATAATGGAATGGTATAAGCTACTGTTTCTTTATGGTTAGAAAATCGATTTTCTAAGTTCTGATATGTCTGGCCGTGTATTTGCAGCTTGTGGTCGGTGATCATAAAACGACTAAGAGTAGGAATCATGGAAGTTCAATATTGGCAGAAGTAATATGGACGGAGCAACAATTTGTCTCCTCTTTATAAACTTAATCTCTAACCCTTTCTATCTATTGTGTTGTGTCTGATAGGATTTGGATGACATGAACATTGAGATTATGAGGAACACACTTTACAAGGATTATCTTGAGGATTCCTACCRTTTTTGCCAGATACAAATTAGACTTTCCATCAGAACACCCCTCCCCTTCCCAAACCATCTTTTTTATTCTTYATACACACAGTCTTTACTTGCTTGGTTGTCCCATATCTATCTTCTTCAACTTGTTTGCATGTTCTTTGCRAAACAGAAACTTGGTGGGGCTACTGCTGAGATTATGTCTGATCTTCTCGCCTTTGAGRCTGATAGAACTATAGAAGARCTRTCAATATTACRATAAACAKGTGATTCTTCTATTGTTGTCTATGTCGAAAATTAAATCGTAAAAAAATAGTGCACAAATTGACATATAATTCACTTTTGTTTATCTTTATATTCTGGAAAGAGCTTCCTTTATGTAAGGYTGCATATACTATTTTGACATATAATTCACCTTTGTATATCTTTATATTCTKGAAAAASTGCACAAATTGACAYATWTAATTCACATTTGTATATCTTTATATTCTGGAAAGAGCCTCCTATATGTAAGGCTTCATATGCTATTTTGGCATGCTAGGCTTCTCTACTGTGGCACCCAACCACCAATTCTGGTGTTGTTAWTAAATACTGAACTTTCAAGGGAAGAYAGAAAGAASTTGTRCTCGGATTTTGGTCTCTTGTAAGTATCGTTAATATCGGTGTTCATCTTCATCTTTGTCGTATATTTGATTTTCTAACATTGATGTGGTTGTCCGTTATAGATGATTTGCTAACATTTAGTGATTATAGACGTGTTTTTATCGTGGAGAACAGATTTGGGAGGATATTGTTGCGYCATCCTGCTTAAYTATATATATTACATTATGACTACTATACAATAATATTTATTGAGAACATGTGTAGAATTGATCGTTTGACTTTGGACGTCATAGGTTCATTGTGCCTCTCCACCAGCCAATTTGGAATTTCAAATAATGTTAGCAACATACGAACTTGGTCCATTATAAGGTATTCTATTTATTTATTCATTTTTTTTCCTAACTTCGGAAATGGTTGTGGCGTTGTGGGAAGTTACTTAGAGAGTATGGTGGAATTATTGGCAGTAGTAATTCAAGAAGCCGAGTTCTTTTGTTTTTATTTGTGTTCTTTTACTCTTTATTTTCTATTTCTGAGGTAATTGTTCCATTTGTTGTAAAACAGAGAAGTAGACTTTTGTTGCATTCTCATGCCTTTTTTCTTCTTCTTTATTTCTTGTTTTTTTTCCATTTCACAGGATAAATAGATTTTTCTGTTTTATATCATTAATTGTAGCTTGTAGTGTATTCTTTGTTTCCTTTTCGTTGATTTAATTGAGCTCATTGATTAGATCACCACATCTATTAAACCTGAATTATTATTGTTTGGTAGTAGCTTGTAGTGATTTTTTTTTTTGTTAATCATTTGTAAGTATCAATTTCACTGATTTGCTTTGTGTCAATCTGTTGTGTTGTTGTGTTATGGACAACTTTTTGCTAACTGAATTTACTGATGGAATGTTGGTGTATGGCCTGTAACCCGTGAACCTTGGCTGTTTTGGGGGTGCTTTTGACTTCAATGCATGCTGCTATGTTATGGACAACCCTTGCACAGTGATTTTACTCTTGCTAACTTGCATGTTATAGTATTCCTATGTCAAATTTTACACTTCATTAGTGAGGTGGTGGCTAAGCAGGTTCTTTTGTGAAGAATCTATAAGTTAATATTTCTATGTCAGATTGTATATATTACAAGGTAAATAAAAGTGGATCTGATTCCTTTGCTTTGGCCATGCCTTTATAGGTTGCGTCTCCTTTAGATGCTAGGAATTTCTGGGTCCAAGCATGTAGAGCAAGCATGCGTGGCATACATTACTATATTGGGTGCAMTTTGTGTGGTCATAAAGTYAATACAGTGTMCGTGTCYTGTTGTGTTTTGTGCTAGGATGCATGGTCATGAGAAATGTGAGTTATAATATTTGTTTTCATAAAGAATATATGCCAAAGCACCCCATTCGGGTGGGAATACTGACAGGAGCCTCGAACCTATAGCAGTACTCTGTATTTTTTCTATCTGAATTCATTTTATACCAAATGCAATGCTGAATATTCTCTGGCTGATACCAGGATTAGTTTATTGCTTGATTGTGTGAATCAGGGACGTCTCCTATACCGTACTGATATTTAGTTGTTGTACAAAATGTGCGAGGGTATCGGTAGACTTAAATAATGGGTACATAACATGCGATCTATCATAGGAACCTTGTCATAGGCCATAGCTTGTTGAGGTTTGCTTTGAGTTTGGGAAGCATTTAGCCTTCAATTATTGTGATAGTGATTGCAAAGCAACTATATATGCTTAAGAATCATGGGCTTTTGGGTCTTGCAGGCATGTTCGGAGGCATAATTTGATGTTTTATAGATAGTTGGGGGTAGCAATTACAGACCATTGAAAGAAAGTTTGGGTTTCTCACAGGACTGGTAGTGAGAGATAAAACTGGCCAGGTGAAGCAGGAAGCTTGGGACACCTGTCATAGCATGATCATTAGTTGGATCTTGCAAAATGTTTTTGAACCCATAAAGAATGTATGTCAGTGATGCAAAAGAAATTTGGAGAATATTACAGGAGAGGTATCAAGCACCCATTGGTGCCAGGAGATATCAGTTGAGCAAACAAATATATGAAACAAAGCAAAATGGAAAACCTTTTACTGACTATTTCACAGAACTAAGTGTATTGAGGGAAGAGCTTGATAGCTTAGATGATACACCTCCAATTTCAACTATGAACCCTGAGATAAGCAAGTTCTTGGATGCTTTGGAGAGAAAACAAGAGGATAATAAACTTTTCCAACTCTTAAATGGCTTAGATGAAGCCTATAGCTTGCAAAGAAGCAATCTACTCATGAAGAAACCTTTACCTATGGTGGATGAGGCATACTACATGTTGCAACAAGAAGAGTCTCATAGAGAAACTCTCAGACCTGTAAAGGAAGAAAGTGAAGGGGCAGTGATGATGAGCAAGGCAAATCAGGCCTCAATTACTTGTGGTGCATGTGGAAAGACAGGGCATGTGAAGGAAAAATGCTGGACTATAGTGGGATATCCACCCTGGTTTGAGAGGGGTGAAACCATTGGTGAGTCCAGAGGTCAAGGTAATACCTATCAGAGAGGAGGTAGAGGTGCTAGAGGCTAAAGAGGAGGAAGAGCAAATAGAGGAGGAAGAACATATGCAGGTGTTGTGCAAGCTCAAAAAGAGAAAGAGGGAAGCACATCTGGTGCAAGTAGTTCAGGAGTGAACCTGACACAACAAMAACTTGAAAAACTTCTCAAGCTTCTACTAATGCCATCAAAGTCTAGAACTGGTGATTCAGATGATGAGATGTTTGCTGCTAATTATGCACAGGTGATTGAATGCCATTATGCTGCAGGCAGAGAGTTTACAAGTTGGATATATAATAGACTCAAAGGCAACTAATCACATGATATATATTAGATGAAATGCAATTGCAGAGCATGAAACCACTGAGAAATGCACCAAAAATCAGCCTACCAACAGGAGAGACAACAAGTATCACACACGAGGGCAGAGTAAAATTGAAGAATGTCATACAGTTAGAAGATGTCCTGTTGGTGCCTGAGTTCAAACACAAATTTTACGTCAGTTCAGAGACTAGTGAGAGATGGACACTACAAAGTGAAGTTCTACCCTTCATATTTTGTGATATCAGATAGAGAAAATGGTGAAGTTATAGGTGTTGGAAAGGCTACCCAAGGACTCTACTATCTCATAGATAAAAGTCTGGAAGAGATTGGGGCAGAAGTGAGCAAGAAAGTGACCAAGAAAGGTTGGGACAACCAACTGATGAGGTGTAATCAAATAATGGTGCCGTCAGAGGTGAAGATAAGAGAATAAATGTAAGATGAATTCCTATGGCACCAAAGGTCGGGCCATGCTCCTATGGGAAAAATCAAGAAAATACCAGAGCTGAGCTCATTGAATCAAAATACATCTGAGGTATGTATTACTTGTCCCAGGGCCAAGATGACAAAAGTGCAGTATAACAAAAGCATGTCAAGAGCTAAAGGGGTGTTTTATTTGATACACTTTGACATTCGGGGACCTTACAAGGTGATGAGCAGGAACCATCATAGGTACTTCATGACTATTGTAGATGACCCCTCAAGGATGATTTGGGTGCAGTTACTGAAGCAAAAAATCAGATGCTTATGAAGCCATCAAGAATTTTTTGAAGATGACATGGACACAATATGGGAAACATGTGAAGGTGATAAAGTCTGACAATGCCCTTGAATTTGATGATAAACAATGCAAGCCTTTGTTTGCAGAGTTGGGTGTTGTGCATCAAACTTCATGTGTGGACAGACCTCAACAGAATGAAAGAGTTGAAAGGAGACACGGGAACATCTTGGAGATGGCAAGGGCTTTAAGGTCCCAAGAAGGTCTAGCTGTGAAGTACTGGGGTGACTGTGTGCAAGTAGCAGTTCACATCACAAACAGACTCCCAACACCAGTGTTACATGGGGTAAGTCCTTATGAAGTAATGCATAAGAAAAAACCTGATTATACTACTCTAAAAACCTTTGGTTGTATGGCAATGAGCTATAATCCAAGTAGAATAAAAGATAAATTTGATGAAAGGGGAGTTGCTTGTGTGTACCTAGGGAATGCTCAGGGTCAAAAAAGGTATAAATTGTTAAATATAAAAAACAAATAGTGTGTTTGTGAGTAAGGATGTGAGATTCTATGAGGGAATTTATCCCTAAAAAACCTTTGATACAAAAGAAGGTAATAATAAACACACTAGTGAAATGAAGCAACAAACTCACCTATTTAGTGATATTATTGGAAATTAAGATGCTCAGGTAGTGAAAACACCTGAAACTAAGGTTAGGAGACCTCAACCTGAAAGTGATGCTTATGAGAGTGATCAATCATAGGATGTGAGAACTAATACAGATAATACTCCTCTAGAAGTGAGAAGATCAAGTAGGGAACATAAACTACCTAGTTGGTTGAAAGACTATAAATCAATTTAGCTAGTATTCAGGAAACCCCTGTCAAGGTTGATGCCATTACTCACACTAGAGTCAGCTCTCAATATTCCTGCTTCCTAGCTAACTATATAGCAGAAACTGAACCAACTCAATTCAAGGTTACTGTTAAATAGAAGGATTGGGTTAAAGTTATGAATGAAGAATTAGATGCCCTAGAAGAAAATAATACATGGGAAATCACAACTCTACCTGTAGGAAAACATGCAATTGGTTGCAAATGGCTTTATAAGTTGAAGTATAGATCAGATGGGACACTTGAGAGACATAAGGCAAGATTAGTAGTCATGGGAAATAGACAATAGTATGGTATAGACTATGATGAGACATTTGGTCTCGTTGCAAAATGGCTACTATTAGATCGCTACTTGCAATTACAGCTATTGAGAATTGGCAAGTAGATCAAATGGATGTTAAAAATGCTTTCCTTCATGGTGACTTGCAGGAAAATGTGTATATGAAACTACCTCCAGGTTATGAAGGGCTAGGACACAGGTACAAGTGCAATATGAGGGGGAGATGTATCAAAGGCAAGAAAAAGAAAATACCAAAGTCTGCAAACTCACAAAGTCTTTATATGGACTCAAGCAGGCCCCTAGGTGTACGGGCGTCGGGGCATCACTGGGCCGGACTGGGTCYGGTCCCTATGCTCCTGGGGGTACAATTTAAGGGCGGGTCGGTTTGTTTGCAAGAATTGAATTTTTGCTTTTGCATATTGTGAGTATGCTGGAGTTATGTATTTATACTCGAAATGCGTAGAGGAAGTCGGCACCGCACTTCTTTTTGGGAAGCTGCGGAACTGTTTAAGCCTTGCTATAATTGCATAAGCAAGGCGAAGGACTCATGTATGGAGTTAGCACAAAGGTCTGGATTAGGGACAAGGGTAAGGGTGAGTAGTGCACAGCCTCCTTCCCCTCCCCCCCCCCCCGCATTAGCGTCCTCCTACTACAGTATCATTGCCGAGTTCTTGTCGTAAGATAACAACAAATAGTTTTCCGTTTTAAACCCAAGCTGCAAACATTACTAGGGACAGTTGGCTTTAAACAGAAATACTATGCACATAGTGTCTAGTTTGTTCTGTGGCAGTGTTAGTTACATTCCGATTCCAGAAGCCTAATGCCGGTTGTCCCATGAGTTTATCTCTATATAGGCAGTGAAAACACGAAATTTAGCAAGTCTCTTTGTAAAGCAGTATTATTGTTGTTGAAAGACAAGCATGCAAGCACCTCCGTACAAGAATTGAAAGTATAGTACCTTAAGGTTGCTTTTAATTTAGAATTGCCAATCGTTTAGTTAACTCAATAATAACATCGCAACTTACATAGAAAGTCGATTTCTAACACAGCATGCAACAAGAGCGGTTTTAGAATTGAGACGTGTTGCCCAAACCTACTCGAACCAGACATGTCGCAAGACCAAAGAACGCTGCCTCGGGACCCTTAGAGAACCCTTATCGACCTTAACCTGAAACCTCTTGAATCTATGATTATTGCAAAAAGAGACCTATGAATAGTATTATGTGTTTGAAATGTGTTTGAAAGATGTGTTGGAAAGAGAGTGTTATTGTGAGAGAGGAGAAGAGTGAAGGGAGAGAGAAGAGGGAGAGAGAGAAGAGAAGAGAGGATGAGAGAGAGGAGAGCGAAGGAGAGAGAAGAGAGAGAGAGAGAAAGTTGTACGAGTGAGATAATGCAATTCCAAAGCCAAAAGTTCTTGAAATGAATGGGGGAGGCTCCCTATTTATAGGCAAGGGTTGAAATCGACCAAAAACAGGTAAGTTTTGGGCACAGTTACGCCCAAAACTGGGCGCAATTGCACCCAATAATGGCATGGACTTTGGTCGATTTGCTTGCCTTGAATAACGTGATTGTAATTGTATAATATCGTAATATAAGCGTACGTGATGTTATACGATTATTATTCGATATTATTGCGATTGTGTCGGATTTTATTGCGATATTCGAGATTGTTTTACCTCGAATAGCGAGATTGTAATGAAATAATATCGTAATATAATCGTATAAAATATATTGGAGATTTTATACGATCATAGTTGATATTATTGCAATTATGGCTGATATTACCACGATTCTTGGGATTTCTATCTCCCTTGGGACGCGTCTCTCGAGGCGAAAATCTCGGGATGGCCCGCTATGCTCGGTTTTGCGTTTTTGCTTAAAAAATTCATAAATATTAAACCATAACTCGAAAAATTATGGAAAAAATATGTAAAAATTCCTTGTGAAGAATAGAGTGTTGTGCTATAATTTTGTTAATTTTGGAATTGTATTCATAATTTAATTAATTATCGCAAAATTAATTAAATTGTTGAAAATTCCGAAAATTGCCAAAAATGCTTAGAAAAATTCAGAAAAATTCCGAAAAATTCTAGAAAAATGTTTTAATAAAGTTAAAATTATTGGAAAATTAAAACTTATTTTTGAGGTGCTAAATACCTGGAATAGGTGTCGGGACTTAGGGAATCTGCCTTTTTTAGGGCTTGTTAGGGTCCTAACTCTCTCGATTTGACTTGTGTGTTGCGAGAGGTGTTTTATCATTGACCGTTTTGGATTAGGGACAAATGTATGTATCTACACTAGGAAATGGTATTAAAAATTGAGCTCAGCCTTGCAAGAGTGTGGATTTGGACAATCTAAATGTGATTGCTCACTGTTTATCAAGCATAAGGAACACCACACAACTGTGATCCTTGTCTATGTGGATGATATGCTCGTAGCAGGGACAAACTCAAAAGAAATCAAATAAGTGAAAGCCTTTTTATCTACAACATTTCAATTTATAGCAAAAAAAAGTACAATACTTAATTTTCAAATTACAAATGCTTCATTTTTTTTTTGTATATTTACAATTAGGTAAAGTCTTATGAAATACCTTAATTAAATTGCAAACAAATCACTTTTTTCGGAAGCGATTTTATTTTTTGCAATTTTTTAAATAAAAAAAATTTAGTGATTGTTATTTAATAATTGATTAATTTATTTCGTTCTAAATTGTATTTAATCCTTAAAAATGTTTGGAGTACATAAATTAAGAAAAAGTGAATTATATAAATCATGCAACGCAAGAGAATCTAATCTAAGCTACGGAGTAGTTGTCACTAAAATGAAACGGATGAAATATTTAAATATAGAAAAGTTGGGGAAATTCCCAATCCATGTATGTCCCAACATAGGATATTCAATGACATTTTGGTAAATAAATTCAAAAAGAAAAAAAGATAATGCAACATTATAAATAACATATACTTCGTATCATGTATTTAACCAAATGCCATTGAATATTCCATGTTTAGAACATCCACTGAATGGACCAGTCSACCAGGCAAGTCTCGAAAAGTTGGCAATGATTTATAGATGGTAGTTTATCACTTCTGTTCGGCCTAACACCACTCGGGAAGCCAGGCCATACATTCATATAGTGTAGATGTGGAATCGCAACAATCCAAAGTGAAAAAGGTAAACTAATTAGTAGGGTATAATTTTTCAATAATTGATTAAACTAAATAGTAGGGTATAGTGTTTCAATAATTGATTAGACGACAACACGGTCGTGCACTCAGAGAAATGATAAACATCTGGCACCTAGAGATGTAGCATATGCCATTTTCGTAATTTTTTGGTTACTGTTTATGTACTGTTGAGTATTATTTATCAGTAAATAAAATATGAAATTTTCATTCAATCATAACATTATATGGAAATATATTACCCCATAGCATTTTCTTACCAGTTTGTAACATTGTCTAACTATGTACCAAACATTTTCTCAACACAACCTAACATTTTCCGACAATCTTAATTATGTTAACCAAAATTTGACCCGCGCTATATCCTTAGCTGCAATTGGTATCTACTTCCTCCATGAACTCATGGGTGTTGATATCATGTGTTGAAAAAATACTAAAAAATGAAAGTTTTCAAATTTCGAAATTATCCTCCGGTTTTTATGTCATTGTAATTTGAGATATTTTCTCCCTAACAAAATTATTATGGAGTATAATAATTGTACTTTACACGTATGACGAGATAAAAATTTAAATATTAATATATCTAATTATATATTTGTGAAATTTATAAATGCGGGATTATAAAAACTAGAAGTTGAGACGAATCAAACGAGATCTCAAAATAATATAATCTAATCTTATAACTCTTACTAAAGTAATCTCCACCTCCCACATTTTCCCTCCTAAATTTCCCCCAAACACACTTTATTAATTAATTACATAAAAAATTAAAAAAAATCATTTAATGAATGTTAATAAATGTGTTTTTGATTAAAATTTTATATATTTATTAGTTTATATATAAGTATTAAAAAATTTTGAAAATAAAACCTTATTTATAAATAATTACAATTTGAAATATCGAATTTTGTTTTAATTTAGAACAATTTGTATTTTATTTAAAAATCAAGCAAATGTTCAGTGGTTATCTAATTTTTATGTATAAGTCACAAATCACTGTCAAAACAAAAATTATGAATAATGTCAAAATTATAATTATTACTTTTATTTTATTATGGATGGAGTATTATTTGACAAGTGCTAACTATACCTGTAAAGTTGATTAATGAGATAACGAGCTGAGTGATGCAATCCAACGAATGAGTTAAATTTGATAACAATAAATAATAGATCTACTGTTTTTATTGCTACTACTATAATGTTTTTTAAACATTAATTGTAAGAATAGAGTACATTTTGTTAATCACATAACTAATAAGCCAAACTATATAATTATGAGTGGAGTAAGTGTAGAATTGTTGATATCTAAAAGGTAGTGGGGTAAGCCGATAAGGGTACACACTACTCGGATGTCGTCTATCTTATATTTTGATACTTAGAGATCCACAAGGGTCCTCTTTGAYTCTATTTCGACATTACAAAGCTAAATTAATATTTAACTTTATAATTGTGCATCACTCAAGTGCAATGAGAGATGCAWTTATTCAAACCAATTATCAGACTCATATTCAATACTTTTATAATTATGCTAAAGATAAAGTTAACTAAAAATGTCGCTCRTGCATTGCACGGGTCAAAAAACTAGTATTTATAATACGGTAGTTGAACACAAGGATTAAGGAGATGAGACAGATAGCGAGAAAGGGAAAAAAACATCAGTTCTCTTATAAAGAAATTTGACAAAACTTGTCACACTTTGCATTGCCTTTTTTTGTTATTGATACTTGGAGAGAATATTAAATTAATTCTACCTGATCTTTAGGGCGGTACAGAATTTGGTTTGGATCGTAACCAAATCGGAACAAATCGCATTTTAACGATTTGATTTAGGATTTTTTATTAATATGGTTTACGATTTAATTTGGTTTTACAAAAATTATAAACCAAATCAAACCACATATAAACCAGTAAACCATATATATATATATATATATATATATATATATATATATAGATATATTATATATAACATAACATCACACAACACTAATAATTAATATTCTACAAAACGGCCAATCATGATGAAAAACAACACAACACACTTCAAGATGCACAACATAAAAACTTTAATCTTGACAATAAGATGTGTATCGAAATGGACAGTATACGATTTAATCTATGGTATAGTATACTTGTATTTCCAATGCTGGGAATAACATTCTGAAGAGAATATCTCACCAAATGGGTACCGTGTAACTGTCACACTCTACCCCCCACCAACGTAAAGCTGAACGTTCTTGATAGTACCTTTATTGCTTGTATGGTACCCTTAGTGTAAAAAGTGTAGCCATGTTATTGTTGGTTTCAAGGTTTATCATATAACAGTGTGGTCTTCTCATTGGATTGACTATAATCATAATGACTATATATATACTGATATAAATGTAATACCGGACGATAATTCGATCGAAGCTATATATGACTCGAATGTTTGTTCGGTCGATAATATGCGGATCGGCCCTTACGCGGAAATTCTAGTAGTCGGTGTATATGTATTAATGGTATGTATGGCTATGTATGCTATGTATGTATAGTATGTATGGTTGTATAGTATGTTTATGTATGTATGTTGATGGTATAGTTAGTTGTAAATGTATGCTATGTATGCTATGTATGTATGTATGTATGTACTAGTATGTATGTTGGTTAGTATGCTATGGTATAGTGTATGTATGTATTATGTATGGTATGTATGTACGTATGGTATGTATGGTATGTAGTGTTGTATGTATGATATGTATTATAGATATTATGGTATTGTATGTATGTATGTGTGTATGTATGATTATGTATAATGATATGATGAATGAATAAAGCAAAATAGAAACAAAAAAGTCAAATATCACATACATTTAGATATTTGTTAAGAGGTTAAATTAATTAAGGTTAATATTTATTATTTAGGGTCAATTTATTTAATATTTATTATGTCTTAGCACTTCATTGTTATTTTTAACGTAATACTTCATCCGTAACGAAAAACTTTCAACAATTTTCATTTTTTGATGTTAGCAAATTGTACAATTTTCTTTATTTGGTCACTTTTTAATGGTAAAATTTTCTACCTACCCTTACTTATCCATCTAATTCAAAATTAGTTCCAACAATATTTTTTGTCTCTTTTTCTACTTTTCTTTCCCTCCTTTTTTAAARGGACCACAACATTAAATTGTACAGTAATTATTCATTAGCTTATTTTGGAATCTTAAGGGCCTTAATACATTTATTGAAAATTTTTCGTTACGGAGGGAGTATAATTTAATTCTTCGATTGGGTCAATCTCTTAAACTTTATTATAATTAAGTTGATGAAGTAGTATTTAACAATTTTTGGGTCAATCCCTTAAACTTGTTATAAACCGTAAACCAGACTGTATTATTGCGGTTTGGTTTGGTTCAATTTGAATGCTAATATGGTTTGGTTTGGTTTGGTTTGGTTGAGTTTGAAGAAATGACCAAACCGTATTTTGCGGTTTGGTTTTGTTTGACACTCAAACCACACCAAACCAAACCGTGTTCACCCCTACTCATCTTTCCTTAACATTTCTTTTTTAGAGATCCACTTTATATTCTTTCTACATCTCTCTTCTTTGGCTCTATTTACTTTATTAAAATATTCATCAAAAACACTTACACAAAACTTTGTATTAAACTCCGTGAAATTCTAAGTGAGACATTTGAAAAAATGGATGAAGTATTATTTTGACACTTCACCTAAACAATAACAATAACAGATAGAGATAAATGAATAATAAATAATTTAAGTTTTGAAATTGGTTTGAAAGAACTAAAAATAGAAAGTTCTATGATTGGCGTATATAATCCCTCAATATCAAAATAAATGCAATAATTTAACATAAAATAAAAAGAAAAAATATCAAATAATCTCTATTATATAAGTGAAGGGGGAGCAATGGTGTCCCCCCTTTGAAATTCCTCAACTACCCTTCAAACTTMAGAAAATTACATAATTTAATAATTATATATGCATAAACTTACCAAATTAACTATTCAATCAATTCTTTTTTTCAATATGTTCAAATATATAAGAGATAATTAGATTGTCAATCAATGGTCAATAGAGAAAAATGGAAAAGTTTTATCAATTAGCAAAAACTTAAATTCAAATAATTTAGACTAATTAATACTCACCTTATTTAATTTATTCTCATAAATAAATCAACCAATTAATACCATAGTATACTATAAAATTTCAAAATTGAACAATCAAATCACTTATCTNGAATCACAATCGTCGGTAATCCAAAGATTACCGACCGAATTTCGGTCGGTAAGGGTTTACCGACCGATTCCGGACCAATAAAATTCGACCAAAAAATGGAGGGAAAAGGCCATTTATCGACCGATTAATCGGTCGGTATACCGATCGATTTATGTTCGGTCGGTAAATGACCTTTTCCCTCCAAAAATTGGAGGGCCATGGAACCATTTACCGACCGATTTTAATCGGTCGGTAAATGGCTCCATGCATTTTTTTTATTTTTTATCGACCGAAATTTCGGTCGGTAAATCTCAGATATCAAATAAAAAAAACTGAAACCAGCTTACAAATACTGGTTTTTGACAGTCAAAAAAACCATAAGCATAAGCATATGATACATTTATACCATAAACAAGCTTGTAATTCATTAAAAATAATAATATACCACTTTACATTTATACAAAAAAAAATAAATCTACAATACACAAACTATCCAAACTGAATTATTTTGCTGCATGAAGTGTACAAAAAAATAATCACAATAATATAAAGCATGCTGAAAGGAGCAGTCAACCTGTGGATCGCCAATAAGTGAGATAGCAACACTGAGCCTTCTCTTCATGCCTCCACTGTATTTGCCAACATGTTTGTCAGCAATACCACCATGAAACAGATTGACTTCTTTGAGAGCATCTTCAACTGCCTTGAAAACCGAATGGAGTACCAAAAAAATAAGAAACGGGAGCATCTTAATTGATAAGTATTAGCAGATATATATAAGCAGCAATACAAACAACCAAGCCATATAAGAGAAAATTTATACAGCTATTTTTTCTGACAAATTATCATTCTCACTGTTCAGAATTCAGAAACAATACCACTGCGATAATAAAATTCAAGTAACATTAAGTTTCCTATAAAATTGTTTTTTATTCTCACATTTCTTTTCTTCCAAAAAGACGAGCGAAGTACCTGTGTCAATACATAACCACTTAGGTTCTTAAGTCTACCGTAAAAGTATAGATGCTCTTTTCCAGTAAGTGTATCCCACAGCAAGCTGCAGGTGCAGAAGAATTCAACACATTAAGGCTTAGGCCATTGAGCATGAAAAATAAACATAAGGGGTGTCAGCAAATCTGAAAGGAGAGATAAACAAATGATAATTAATACTTCATGATAGTCTTTCATACGAAAGGCTTACTCAAACTGAGGACAAACTCCCATACAAGTGTAAACTTCATCCATTTGTGTTCTTATGTCCAAACCTTCGATATAAGCAGTGCCGGAGGTTGGTTCAGTGAGACCAATCATCTATGGAAAATACTAAGTTAAAGTATAATAGAATTTGCAAGATCTTTTTTTTGTTTTGTTTTCTTTCATTCTGTTACTCCTAAGGATTGAATAAATTATCTGGTGTTACTCTGCTATTTTAATGGTGACTGTTTTAAGTTAACTGACGATGCTGATGAATGATGTTTTCCCAGCAACGTTTGGACCAAGCATTCCAAAACACTCGGACCTTGCTAAGGCAAGAGACAATCCTTTAACTGCAGCTTTAGATGGATTTCCATCTCTACCCGGGTAAATCTTCTTGAGATTGTCAATGATAGCTGTGTGGCTCGCGCTTCTTTCCAAAACCAATGAGTTCAGCTGTTTCAATTTATTATCTGGAATTCTGGCTCTAACACAATCGAAAAAGCCATTTGACAGCATGCAAAAAAAGCTAGCGAAAAGCCAATCACCAAAATACTGGTTCTTTGACACTTAATGAGATGGGAATAGAGACTGATCGTTAATAAAGGAAGCAATACCTCTTGGGCTACATCACTGTTTTCATTTGTAGGGGAAACTTGGGTCAGATTTCTTTGCAAAATTTTGTGCCTTTTCAAGCACTGTAAAAAAACACAAAGGGCTCTTTGTCCTCCCACTTCCACTAGATACAACCTGATCAAAATAAGATGCAAACAAAAGCATGACTGCCCACTCAACAAGCATGATGAGCATAGCTGCTGTCATCCCATTTCCTTGGTCACCCAGGTTCTTCCACTACATTCCAACGATAGCACCGTTCCTAGCAAATGTAGCATATTTTTGGAATTCATACACCCCTCGATATAAAGCAAACCCAGGAAACATCTCAACTAAAATTAATATAAATCAAACCCCAATCTTACAACTAGTAAAATCAAACAAAGAACATCATTGTTTTGCTGTAAATCAATACACTCCCCTTTGATCTAGAAGCCCCTTTTTCTCAGAAATGGATATTAAATTTTCACATAGTACTTCGAAATGTGCAAAACTACTGATACATCCTGATGTCAGTAATAATTATACTTGCATTAGCCATATGCCCCGATTGTTTGGAATGTACAAGGGAAAATGGGGGAAGGGGTGTGAAGGGCACAAATAGTCAATTCCAGAGTACTTAATAAAGGATATTCGTAAATTATATCAGGCAAAAAATTTAAATCATACAAAGGTTAAGCCTTCATTAAAAAAAATTAAAAGAAAGAATAAAAAAAGGCCCATTAAATAGATGAGAAACTGCAGAAACCACTTACTTGACAATTCAGTAGATTCAATGCATCTTGATGCAACACAGAATGACAAAAATGTAACCAACATCATGAACGCTGAGCCAATCACTGAAAATATTATCATTTAAGAAAAGCATGATCATTATGAAGTAGATGCAAAGGAGCTATAAAACATGTATAAATACACAAAGAAAGCTTTTAGATGTATGGAACTACTTTAGAAGAAAAGCATCAGGAGAACACCTTTTTGTATAACCTAGCATAAGCTTCCCATCTCTTAATTTGGAAAGATGTTCTTCTGTCAGCATATGACTTGAATCACTTCATGCAGTAAAAAAGGATTTTAATTTTTAGTTTTTTTCCTGGATTATTTATTTATTTATTTTAATATATTCAGCACCACAATTTTATTGTGAAACTAAAAAAATATCTTTACCTTAGGATTCCAGATGGAAGTTACGATTATCTATGTCATTTACGTACTTTGTATTCAATGGTGGATCATGAATTGGCGGTTTAATGGGTATCACGTTGTATTTCTGTTTCATGCAACAGTAGCGAAAGCTGTTGTCCCTTTACTGCTTGTTATGTACCCCTTAAATGTAAATGTTACCGCCATTTATTTTGGTTTCTCGCTTTTCTATACATACTGGGTTTCATTGGATTTGACTATATATATACTGATATATATAAATTAATACCGACATAATTCGATCGCTATACATCGATGTGTTTTCGGCGATATTGCGGTCAGGCTTACGCGGAAATTCTGAGATTTATAGTATGATGTTGTATGTATGTATGTATTGTATGTAGTATGAAGTATGTAGATGTTTGTATGTATGTAATGTCATGTATGTGTATGTATGATAGTATGTATTAGTGTGTGTATGTATGTGATGTTTTGTATTATGGTATGATGCTGTATGTATGTATGGTATGTAGGTGTATTTGTATGTATGTGTATGATATGTGATTTGATGTAGTAATGTAGATTGTATGTATGTATTGATGTATGTTCTATATGATTATGTTATATGTAGTATATATATGTAATAAGATAGAAAACAACAAATCAAATATCACCATATTTATATTGTAAGCAGAGTTAAATTAATTAAGGTAATATTTTTATTATTTGGGTCAATTTATTTAATATTATTTGTCTAGACTCATTGTTATTTTAACGTAATACTTCATCCGTAACGAAAAAACTTTCAACAATTTTCTATTTTTGATGTTAGCAAATTGTACAATTTTCTTTATTTGGTCACTTTTTAATGGTAAAATTTTTACCTCCCTTACTTATGCCATCTAATTCAAAATTAGTTCCAACAATATTTGTCTCTTTTTCTACTTTCTTCCTCCTTTTATTAAGGACCACAACATTAATTGTACAGTAATATATCATTAGCTTATTTGGAATCTTAAGGGCCTTAATACATATTGAAATTTTCGTTACGGAGGGAGTATAATTTAATTCTTCGATTGGGTCAATCTCTTAAACTTTATTATAATAAGTTGATGAAGTAGTATTTAACAATTTTTGGGTCAATCCTAAACTTATAAACCGTAACCAGACTGTATTATTGCGGTTTGGTTTGGTTCAATTTGAATGCTAATATGGTTTGGTTTGGTTGTTTGGTTTGAACGAATACCAAACCGTATTTTGGGTTTGGTTTGTAACATCAACACGACCAAACCAAACCTGTTCACCCTACTCATCCTAAATTTCTTTTTAGAGATCACTTTATATTCTTTTACATCTCTCTTCTTTGGCTCTATTTACTTTTAAAATATTCATCAAAAACA
The DNA here is from genome assembly GCA_008642245.1 of Bassia scoparia. Lineage (NCBI taxonomy): Eukaryota > Viridiplantae > Streptophyta > Magnoliopsida > Caryophyllales > Amaranthaceae > Bassia > Bassia scoparia. The sequence continues at coordinate 52,943 of SNQN01002930.1, forward strand.
CTTACACAAAACTTTGTATTAAACTCCGTGAAATTCAAGTGAGACTTTTGAAAAAAATGGATAGAATTATTTTGACACTTTCACCTAAACATAACATACAGATAAGAGATAAATGATAACAAATATATTTAAGTTTTGAAATTGGTTTGAAAGAACTAAATAAGAAAGTTCTATGATTGGCGGTTATAATCCCTCATATCAAAATAAATGCAATATTTAACATAAAATAAAAAGAAAAATATCAATAATCTCTATTTATAAGTAAGGGGAGCAATGTGTCCCTTGTGAATTCACTACTACCTTCAAACTTAAGAAAATTACATAATTTAATAATTATAATATGCATAAACTTACAAATAACTATTCAATTCAATCTTTTTTTCAATATGTTCAAATTAAGAGATAATTAATGTCAATCAATGGTCAATAGAGAAAATGGAAAAGTTTTATCAATTAGCAAAAACTTAAATCAAATCTATAGACTAATTAATACTCACTTGATTATAATTTTTCTCATAATAAATCAACCAATTAATACCATAGTTAAGCTAATAAATTTCAACAATTGAACAATTCATCACTTATCATATAA
>SNQN01002930.1:54114-67053 GCA_008642245.1 Bassia scoparia
TAATTTAATTTAAAAGTGTTAGTTTTTTTTTGTCCGAAAAATGTCATTTTTTGAAATCTACATAAAATCAACTTAAACTACTTTGTAATATCGTTATTTATTAACATTGAGGTTCATATGTCAATTCAAATAATGAGTCAATCAAAWTTACTAACTCATTTTTAATTTCAGATTCAATCACAAAAAGAAAACTATAATAATTAAACAAATACARCAATTTTATAATTCCATGCACGCATCGCGTGCTTAAAAGACTAGTTGTAATAATTTTAATAGGTTGTTGTTTATCACGTTGGAAAAAGTTATCAACTACTCCACAATAAAACTTAACTTTGTACTGTACTAGTGATCATTTGTGTCAAACTACTTTTTTAATGTCATAATCAAAATTATTACTAAGCAACAATGATATGACGTTCTACCAATTTGTTCCTGGTCAGGGAACTACAAAAAACTATTGCAGAAATAAACCAAAACTTGTGACAGGTCAAGTAAGTCAGAGATAGACAGTACTCGGTGAGTTGAGAGTTAAATATCTGGATTAGATTTACCAACTCCTCTTTTATAAGGTTTTGTATGACTGTACTTTTTGTGTTTTCACGATATGGGACTGTTGAAAGTATCATATTCCTTAATGTGGGACAAAAGTACATTGATTTTTATGACATTGTCAATTGTCAGAATACTTTTTATCTAAATGTATTTTACGGATCTATCCTCTCAGGTGTCCATCTTAYGTGTATATTTGGGGCCCACACGTTTACTAAGTGGGACCCACTTCGTTCCACGTGGCATCCTATCATAGGGTAGATGTAGGAACACAATTAATATAAGTACTAAGCCACGATGATAGGTTCAATAAAAATTAAGGACATTACATTATAATTTGCATCRACTCCAAAGAAGAAAGCATAAGAATTTAATCAAGCTAATAAGCATTAACACAGGCAACTAATCACATAGATATAATTCAGTTAGATAAGTGCAAGATGCAGAGGCCATGAAACCACGGCAGAAATGCAACCCAAAGAATCAGCCTACAAAAGGAGAGAAACAGACAGCACACGAGGGCAAGTAAAAGTGAGAGAAAGTGTCTACAAGTAGAAGGGCCGTTGGGGTCGTGGTCTTTGAGTTACGAAACGACAGAATGGTTAATCCATTGAAGCCAGGACAAGTAGAAGAGAAGAACTACAGAAGTTGAAGTCTCACCTCCTTAAACATATATGTGTCGTATAGCAGGATGGACGGGTGAATAAGTGGTGAAGGTGTATCGTTGGGAAATACCGCAATGGACCTACTGATCCACAATAGACTAAAAGGGTCTGAACAAAGATTGGGGGCAATGACGCAATGACGAGCGACCTAAAATGTTGGAGAATCTGACAGCCAACCAACTGATGAGGGTCGTCTTCAAATAAAGTGTCCGGTCAGGAGGGTGAAGATAAGAGAAGCAAAGTAAATGAATCCTATGGCACCAAAAGCGGCATGCTCCTATCGGAAATCAAGTAAAAACAGAGCGGATGGCGTCAGGTGGATCCAAAAGATACAATCTATGTCAAGTAGATACCCCAGGCAAGATGGACAAAGGCAGTGATACACAGCAGAAGCAGGTCAAGACTAAGGTGGTTTGTTTAGATCGACACAGTCGGGCAACATTCCGGAGTATGGACCTACAAGCCTTGATGAGAGGTAAACCACGATAAGGAACACGCATCATAGACTATTGTTGAGACCCCCCTCAGGAATTGGGGCTGCAGTTACTGGAATCAGCAAAATATCAGCATTGCAGATAAAGCATCAAAGAACTTGAAGATGACACGAAAAATATGGAAACATGAAGGGATAAAGTCTGACAGGCCCTTTCCGAAAATCTGATGAAACAACAAGGCAAGCTTGTTGCATGAGTGGGGTGGCATGCAAACCACGAGTGTGGTACACCGTCGAACTGAAGAAGATTGAAAGGAGGACATTCGGGAACATCTGCAGCAGGGCTTTAAATCCACAATGAAGGTTCTATCACGTGAAGTAATACTGGGGACTGTGTGCAAATCGTAGCAGTCAACATCGACATTCTTGACATAAACAGACCCCACACTCAGTTGGTTATAATTTATCATCAAAAGTAGGACGATCGTCAATGCGTATTCGAAGGTATGTGAACAAAGTACAAACGAAACACATGTCTAGTAGCTCTTCGCGTGCGTGGCGGTTGGGGGAAGAGTCTACTCCCGTCAATCTTAGAATTCAATGTAGGTGGCTCGGAACTATTTTTCAGACATCTCTTTATAATCCGATAGGAGACGCATCGACTTCGTTGGCAATAACAGGATTTATGCCAGTTGGCGTTGGTCCGATTGCATGATTGTTTTGTTCCTAATAAATTTGGTATATATCACAAGTCATTAACCTTAGATTTAAGTAATGTTAAGAACTTTCAGAAAAATTACAACCAGATGTAGAACAAGTAAGATGGTGTATATCGTGGAATGACCTGAATATAGTAAAGCGTAAAGATCAGAGTCAAGAAAGTTATTGCCGAATTTGGAACAACCATGCTTGGGAAGACTTGGTTCGCAGTCCAGACTCATGGCTTGCTGTAGCACAAGCTGCCTGATTAATCGCTTTTGACCGGTACTAAAGGAAAGCTACAGAAACAAAGGTTTTTATGATACCTTTTGCTGTTGCTTGTGTTTGGTCCTGGGAAATGCAATAACTTTATGTATCAGTTTATAGTAGTGTTTTGACGTCAGTGTAAGTCTATGGAAGAGTTGATAATGCATAAGAAAGAACAACCTTTAAGCAAACTAACCACGTCGAGAAAACATTGGATGGTAAAGACGCATATGAGGCTTTAACCATAAGAATAAGAAGATTAAAAGGATAAGGAACTGCTCTGTTGTACCTAAGGACTCAGGTGGGTCTGTTATAAAAACGGAGATTATCCGAGGGCCGAATGTTAATAAACAAATTAGTTGTTGTGAGAGGAGTAAGAATTCCTATGAGGTCGATATATTAGCCAAATAAAGCCTTTGGGATCAGCAAAAAAGGGTAATAAGAGAACAACACTAGAAGAAGCAGACAAACTCACGCTATAGTAAGGATGGGTCTGGTTCGGGATTAGTAATAGGTAGTGGAGATATAATGCTCAGGCTTAGTGAAACACCTGAAACTAAGGGTAAGGAGAAGCTTCGATCCTGAAACGGTGGATGGCGTAATTAAGTAGATTGCAATGCATGGACCTGAGAAACTTAATGAACAGATAGAAGCTCCCCAGAAGGTAGGAAGAAGATCAAATGGAACTAGGTAAACACTATGGAAAGGAGGACAGGAGAGGGGCGGAAGTACAGATTACCTTCCAGAGAAAGCCCCTGTCAGACTTGTGAGGTATGCCATACAAACTCAGTGATTCAACATATCAGATCATCCTCAGCTCTCCACACCTACGCCTTAGAATCTAATAGCAGACACACAATGAACCAAGCACCATCAAGAGGGGACTGTGTTAAACCAGACTCCTTGAGTGATCGGCGTAAAGTTTCATAATGAACAATTAGATGCCCTAAAAAAAACTGGGAAATCGAGGCATACTCAAAACTGTAGGAAAACAGCAATTGGTGTGCAAACGCTTATGTTGAAGTAACCGTGACCTTTAGGGGAATCGTGAGGTATGTGTGAGACATTGAATACGATTTAGCTTAGGTATATGACAACCATGAAGTGGATAGGTAAAAATAGCATGGGGGAACAATAGACACATATAAGGTATAAACGGACATGAGAGATCCAACATTAGTCATCGTTTTGCACTGAAATTTGGCTGATAGCAACCTTCTAAAGTAAATCATCATCGTCCAGAATAAAATCATAAAGAGTATTCTCAACTCCAAACACATAGAATACAACAAGCACATATTCGTATATTAATAGTATTGTATTCTTATAATGCATGTATATCGCTATAATACATGCAGATTTAACATAAGCTTTAAGCATGATGATAGAAAGAGAGACAAGTAATGTATGATGTTACACGTACATGGACTGAAAAATGCTTCCTTTCAGTACTCAGAAAATTTATTGAAAACTACCCCAGGTTTAGAAGGCTAGTTACACAGGATATAAAATCTCTCAATATAAGAAGGGGGAAGTTCAATCAGATGAGCATAGAAAAGGAAAAACCCGAAATAGTTGGACAAAATTAACAAATTAATGGACCAAGCCCCACGCTATCGGTCGTGAACGAATGAAGGAGGTTTTTTTTTTTCTCAGAATCAGGGCTCTGGGGCATCTTTACTGAAGTGACCAATCTGGGGTCCAGGCACTAAATGTCTTGAACGGCGCAAAGGGGATTACAACATTAAAGAGGCCAGGGTTCGTTTGTTTGCGAATGAAATTTATAGCTTTGGCGATATGCAATGTACGCACTGCACCCGGGATGTTAGAGTAGTATACTCGGAAAATGAATAGAGAAGTCGCCACCGACGGATACACCAAGCTTCTTGATCCGTGCACTACAATATAACGTATCACAAATGAACTGTAAATGACTCATAGTAGAATCGGGAACCATAGATACGAATTATTAGACATAACATACATCTAGCACTTTGGGAAAAAATATCGTGACTCGGAACTCGTTTTAAGCCTCCAGTGCCATTAATGGTCATTATAGCTAAGAGGCAAGGCATCCTCGAGTGGAGGAGTTGAGCAGTCCATAAGGGTACCAAGGACTAGGACACGAGAAACGTAATAGCGTGAAAGTAAGGTACAAACACACAGCCTTCAACCCCGACCCATGGTAGAACCCCCCTACCACTCCTCGACGCCTTACCAGAGCCGCGCATAAGCTCAACGGCCCCTGCCAGATCCAGGGAGCCAAGCACAGATTTGACGAAAGGCCATCTCACTCATTAACAGATACTTCCACTAGTGAGTTAATGTCATGTGGCGGAATTCTCAGTCCGGGAGAAACAACAATAGTTCCGTTAAACCCTCAACATTTCAACTAAACAACCAATCAAGGACCGACACGCAAATTACTACCTTTTAGCATCAGTTTTGAGTGCTATCCAAATCCTTATCATCATTTAGGTTTGGGCGATTTTTGTGCCAATAGGTGGGTTAAGTCACATCCGTATCCAGAAGCCATGCCAGGTTCCTATTCTTTAATAGGCGTGAAACACCGACAAATATGCAGGTCTGTTGTTAAGCAATATATGTTGAGACAACACGCAAGAGCACTCTACAGAGGAATGAAAGGTAATATCTTAAGTGCTTTTAATTGAAGGCCGGCCAAATTCGAAGCTTAATCGATAAACAGCAACTTACTAAAGGTCGAAGTGCTGAAACATACCCACAAAACTGGCAAAAGAGGGTTAGAAAGAGACGGTTGCTTCAAACACCGCAACCAGTGTCAGACAAGAGACGCTGCGCAATTCGCCGCTGCCTGTCGGAACCTAGAACCCTGAAAAACCTATCTATAGCCAAAGAAAAGAGCACCATCGAATAGAACTTATTGTCTTTGCAAATCGGTGCTCTCGAACTTCTGAGAGTGTTTGTGAGACGAGTAATTCAATCAATGAGTACGAAGACAAGTAGTGAAGAAGAATAGGAGAGAGAAGACGATAGAGAGAGAAGAGGAGAGAGAGAGAAGAGAGAAGAAGAGAGAAAGTACGAGTGAAATAAGGCAGACGCAAATTTGGGGCTATATTAGAGTATTCCTTGATAATGAGGATGAGGAGGAACCCAATCTATTATCAGACTACTGAAATTACGGGATGAGGTAGGCGATTGAAAATCAGGTTAAGGGTTGGCACAGTACGGGGCCCAATAACTGGACCCATATATATGCGAAGCTCCAAGTTAATAGCGCAGGGACTTTGGTCGATTTCTGCCTTGAAACGTTGGATTAGATTATGAAGTAAATATTGACTGAAATCACCCTAGCCACGTGAGTATTATGTCGCATCCGATAAAAAACGATATTAATAGCAGGGTCGGATGTTATTCAATCGACAGAGATTGGCTTTACTCGAGAGTAGCAGATGAGTAATAAAAAGCAAACATCGAGTATATGAAATAGGTAAAAGGATGACATTGCAAGAGTTATGGATCGAGCAATGCAGAGTTGATATTAAGTATACTTAGTGATTAGTACAATGGTTCTGGTTCTGTGAGATGGAAGATTTGTTGGACACACTATTCAATATATTGCAGGATATATACCCAGACATTGTTGTAAAGGACTAGGACACTCCCTGGACGCGTATTTCGACTGTAGCGGTAAAGCAAACTCTTGATGTATGAAGGCCTCAGTTATGCCTTTCTTCTTCTGGAGTTGCATTGCAAATCTTATTTGATCTTTAATAAGTAATATCATAAATTATTATGTAACACCTATGTAACTACGAAAAATAATTTATGGAATAAATAATTAAGTAGAAAACCAGTATCTGATCATGTACAAAGGAGGGGCGGTGCTATAGAGATATGTTTAATATTTTTGGTAATTGTGGATACATTGTGTGATTCCTTACTAATTATCATAACATCCATGGGCATGAAAATTAATAGTAAGAAGTGTCTCAAAATACGGGGAAAAAAACGTATACGCTGGAAAAATTCTTATCAAAATATTCTAAGTAAAAAAATACTATGAGGAATTCTCATGACAGGAAGTTTTAAAACACAGAAAAGTAAGATACGGATTACACTGGAGGTGCTAAATTACCTGGAAAGGCGTACAGTAGGTAGTGAGGAATCTGGCCCTACTGTATTAGCAGACTTAGGAATGGAAATCCATAAATCTCTCTCGACAATTCGGAGACATATTGGTACTTATGTGATGAGAATCGATGACGGATTGATTGATTATTATATTTGACTCGGGTGTCTCATTGGGATATTATGGAAAATAAAGGTATACATAGGAGAAAGAAAATTGGGTTAGAAATTAGCTCTACCTTTCGCAAAAGACATGTGGAGTTGGACCTCAATCTAAATAATGAATGCACTACTGTTATCAAGCCTAAGAACACGATTCTGGAAACCCAGCAAAGATCGTAACCTGGTATTAGTGGATGACTAATAACAAGCATCCCTATCAAGAAGACAGCAGTTGGGTTATCAATGATCACTAAAATTATAAGAATCAACATAAGTCAAAAGATAAGCCTTTTTACTAACAAATATTTCTCATCAATATTAGACTGCCAAACGTATAAGGAGGCAATTTTATAAATTTTCAAATAACAATGCCCATAATTTTGTATATCCCACCCAAGTAGTCTTATGGTACTAAATCCTTATCTAAATTGCAAACAATCACTTTTCGGCTAAGACGCGATTTAACTTTCGATTCACAACTTTTTCTAAACTAAAAAAAAATATTATGTGGAAAAATTTTTAAATAGTTTTTGAGGAGTTATTTATAGTTCGTCTCAGTCCTGAATAGTATACTGGTTGATGGATAATTCCTCGTAAAAAGGATCTGGGGAGTAGCAGAAAAAAAATTTGAGTGAGGAAATTAAGATGAAATTTTATAAAATCAGTACTCACATAGCAAGAAAATCTAAACAATTGTTCACTACGGAGTAGGTCACTAAAATGAAACGATAAATAATTAGAAAGTGGGGGAAATCCATCCATCGTTATGTCAACAAGGATCAAACATTAGGTGTAAATAATAAAATTTCAATAAAAAAAATTAGAAATTAAGTGCAACATATATAGATATACATAGTAGTTTACTCAGTAATAGGCTAAATGTAATCTGGCAACATAATTTACAAAGCATATCGAGTCAATTTAGTGACATTGCGCCATCTAACAATATGAGCAGCCACTGCAAAAGGCAGGATGTCAATCGCGTCTTGTTTAAGGGTAAAGGTAGGCGTGTCCAATCACGTGACAGAAAGATGCATTTTGTGTCGGTGCCTATATGTACACCCACTCGGATGAACAGGCCAGATTTACATTATCAATAGTTTGGAATTGTTGATTTTTCTTGCATACAATCTCCAAAGTGATTAATTAGTTGTTTTTTATACAATTTTTAGTTTATTTGGTTTATAAGTCTAATTGTTAATGATTTTAATATTAGAATGACGAGAAAGTGAAAGGATATGACTAGTGATAGACAGAAATCATAAGGGATTGAATGAGAACCAAAACTATACAACACAATACGTCGGCACTCAAGAAGATAAGACATCGGCACCATAGAGATCGTAAGCTAAGCATTTTTCAATGGGATTGTAATGAGCTTTTACTTGAAACCAAGGATGATTGTTCTAAAAGTGAATTCTATTTACGGATAAGGAACAAAAATATAATTCTTATCAGATTATAATTATAAATTTATAAAATTTCTTAAGCAATCTAACACTAAGGAAATAATGCTATAAAATAATGATGTGTAAAGGATATATTATCCACATACCAAATCTACACAATCATCTACCAGGGAACATTTTTTCAATAAACTATGTACAAACATTTCTCACAACAGACTAAGATACCTAAGTCAGAATTTTCCCACAATTAGCTTAATTGAAAACATAAGGATACAATAGATTTTTGAACACCACGATAATGATCTGAGAGATCCTGAGCATGGCAAGGTGAACAACAAAAAAATTACCCCCATTGAACCATGTGTGAATCATTAAAATAATTACAAAAAATTGTAAAAGGATTATCAAATTTTTCGAAATGGTTTTATTTTCTCTAAATCATATTTAGTAACATTCAATGTGGGTAATTGAATGATACTGTCCTGCACCGACGAAAATTAGGAAGTCAAAAATGACTTACACGAGACGAAAAATTTAAAATAAAAATCAATATATAGTGAAATATAAATCGATTAAAAGAATCGAAGAATGAGGACGAAGGCAAACGAGATCTCAAAATAATAACAATCTTATAAACTCGTCGTCAACGAAAGAACTCCACATTTCCCACTCGTAAATTCCCGCAATACCATCACAGCTGTTGATTAATGAATTACACTTTATCTACAGTAAAAATGTGAAAAAATCAATTTATGGAAGATGTAGGAAATTTTGATAAAATTTATATATCCCAGATTTTAGTTAATATATATATGAAATTCAATAGCTTGTTAAAATTTTGTTGTTAAATAGAAGATTCCTTATTGTTTGAAATTAATAATACAGTAATTGAAAATACGAATTTTATTTAATAAACAAGATTTTTTATTATTTTAAACACATCACAAAGACAACAATGTTCAGGTGGTATAAACTTACATTTTATGTAAAAGTTCACGTAAACTTACTTAAAGCAATTATTACAACAAAAATTTAATAAAGTCTAAAATTAAAATCTAGTAATAACTTTTTTTATTTTCTTTATTATGGTATTTTATTGATATGTTAATGTAATTAATCTAGGCGTGAACTAACTTTTTAGTTAAAGATTGAATTTAGATTTGGAAAATACAAGCTCTGAAGGCTGAGCAATTCGCAAAGGCCGAAGCAGTAAAATATGAAAGATGACAAATTGAATGGAAAAATAATTAAAATAGGAACATTGTGGTTTGGAATGAGCTACTACACATAGAATGAAGTATTGTAAACATTAAGTGAAGTTAAGAAGAAGAAAGTTTGAAAAGTTGAGGAATTTCAATATCACAAGAAAAGGTTTGTATATAACATAACCAACACATAAAGTGAGAATGGGGAGAATGATATCTAAAGGGAGGGTATCCGAAATAAGGGTACACCTACGATGTCGCTACTATATGATACTAGAGATCCACAAGGCCTCCCTTTTGGGATTCAAGGTTTGAATCGAAACATGTTAAGGTTAAAAAATAAATTAATAATTTAAACATTTATGAATATTGATGCATCCACTCAAGTTAATTTTGATTTAAAAAAATTCCTCACACTAATCTCCAAAAGAAAAAAGGGATAAGCAAATAGAGGACGATCAAAATAAAATTATGAGTATCTAACCCCCAATCTAAACACTATTACCAATCTAGCACCATCCTACAAGGTAAACTATAATATAAAGCTCTCTGGGGAAGTATACATAAGTTAACTAAAACACTTTCGCACTGGTTATTCCATCCTCTTCCTTGATCTAATCCAATTCTAACATAACATGAGAATGGGCCTTTATGGGAATATATTCTCATTCCACCTCCAATCTCATCTAAAAATACCACTAAAAAATGAATAAAAGAGACCGTTAAAAAAACAACCCAATAGAGCTCCAAAAACAACCGGTTTATATTATCTGGGAGGTCTTGGGTAAGACGTTTATTTTGGGCGTTGTCTTTAAGTTTCATAAGTAGAACGTGGTTGGCCTAATCTCAACGGTCTCTTGGCATCGTATAAATAAGGCAAGCAGACGAAAAACAGTATAAACCAGAAACAAAAAAGGAGATTAAAGGACGTTTTAACAGAGCACAGCCTTAGTTGGGTCATAAGAGATACCGGGTTGTGTAGACCCGATCTCTAATAATTTTTTTGTATTAATATTTTTAAAGCTTAAGAGATCGTTTTATGTCAGATCGTCTCTTATTATATTTTTCAAAAAAAAATTGACCCTGTAGTCTAACACTAGCTATATATATTGGATGGGACTTGTTTGTTTTCATCAACCAGAAGATCAAGTACACTCATATATGGATATGTACTGTCTCTCAATTTTCCCAACAACTACATTTTTATTTGCAAAATAAAATCAAACACATAATTTCACAATTAAACACTTTCATTAATTAACTAGAAAGTAAAACGGCAAGCTTACAAATATATAGATATTATTTTCTAGTTAACTTAAAAAAACCAATTAGGTGTATCTTAACATTCACCAATTTACCAATATATAAATTATATATAATATATTATTATATATATGAGAGAAGAGAGAGGAGAGAGAGCAGGATCCAGTGTAAATCACATGTTAACTGAACGTGAAACAAAATATGGGTACATTGGTAAACATTTTAAGGGGTACATATAAGCAGTAAGGGGTACCAGATTTCAGGATGTTGGAACAGTACACGTGTACCTCTTTAAACTTCAATGTCCCCAGATGAATACAAGTATAATGGATAGATTAAATCGTGACGTCATACTCGAAGGGGCTAAACGGTCAAAATTAAAAGTTTTTTAGTTTCACCTAAGGTTTGTGTTTTTCACATGATCATTCTATTATAATATATTATTAATATATAATAATATATTATAATATAGTCAGATCCAATGAAACCAATGTTAATGAAACGTTGAAACCAAAATAAATGGGACTTTTACATTTAAGGGACATACTAAGCAGTAAAGGGGTACACAAAGACTTTCAACTATCTGTGATGAACAGTCACTGTCCTTAACCTTCAATGTACCCCAGTTGAAAAAAGTATAGTACATAAATAAATAGTGATCGTCATCTCCAAATCTTACGGTCAAGATTAAATATGTTTTTAGTTTCAATCCTAGATTGTATTTTCAACATGATCCTATTCCTATATTATTATATATATATATATATAATTTATATATATTATATATATATATATTATATTAATATATATATATAATTGTTTTCACTTAAGAACAAAAATTGTTTTTTTCCTTCGCTACTTAAACTAATCAAGTACATACGTCGATTCTTCCTCGTCTTTTGTCAATTCTTTTGTTCTTCAATAACGTCACAATCTTGTTGATTCTATCAATTGCTTTTGAGAGTACGTTGATTCACCGTTGAATCTACAATAAGACTTAAAATAAATTATAACAGTACTAAGAACATAAATAAAATAAACATTAGTAAAAATAAAAAAAATAAATTACTTCCTTTGTTCCTAACAAATTGATAGATAGCTATGTGCAGTATCAGTAACACAAGAGAAGTAAACATAAGTACAAAGTGAAATATTGGGAGGTTGTTGGAGGCACACATGCTATTGAGAGCACAAGAGGCTGCTTGAATTGAGAGAAAGGAGGGGGTCTAACGATTGATAGTAACGAAAGTAACATAAGTACTCTGAAAATAAAACTTGAATAAGTGAGATATATTAGATGTTCCTTTTTAAGTTGAGCTTTTGTGTCTGTATCAGTCATTCAAGGCATATAGTCATTACTGAGTATATGTATGTACTGAGCCTAAAAGCTTAAATATAAAAAAAAGATCTTCAATTCATAGCTAATGGCCACTGCTTACAGTTCATATCAGAGTAACTATATTATAATTGAATTTATCGAAAAAAATGAGACATTCATTCGATTAGTTCAAGTCAAAAGATCGTATGAGCAGAAAGCCCAAATAGTTTGGTATGACCAATTTCTACAAGTGAGAAATATTGTGTATAAGCAATATCGTATCTTAACTCCTTTGTATGATAAGCTAACATCCTATAGGCAATCAAATACAATTACCGGAGGACATCAACAGGAGCTTGGTGGGATGAGTTTCAATCATGGGACATCGACACCAACCATGGTAGATACATTGAAGCCTCCAGACGGATAATACGCCTAACAGGGGAGCCAAGCTAGAACATATCAATTAAAAACTTTCCATTGGATCATTGTATCCCAAACAACACATCAAAGATCACCGCTTTTTATGCATGAGCGTTCTTTTTGTCTCAATACAACCGCCACCGGTACCACTGGCATAACATCAAACCTTTCTCCTCTCTCTTCCTTTTCATGTCACTTAGACTTTGGGTTGATTTATTGTTGAGAAACATCATCAACGGTGAGTGTAGTGGTGAGTGGTGGGACTTTAGAGTTGTTACAGGTAATGATCCCCTCTTGTTCGAAACAGACGAAGGATAGCAAACGATGATAGTGCGGGATGAAGCAGAGGAATACTATATTAAGAATGGTTTGGTGGCGTGAATGGAAGATGTTGGACTATCATATTGACATCAATCAACATTGTTGCCTTTAACTT
>SNQN01002931.1:16354-50380 GCA_008642245.1 Bassia scoparia
GTACAATAAAAATATCAATTCATTGTCCAATTTTATATTCCATACTTCCAGCACATATAACGAAATAAGGCAATATAAGTCTACATTAATCAACAGCATCGTAAGCATTAATCATCAACTWGCTTAAATTCGATCATGCACTAAAACCTAATAATAAGAATGTGACATATGATCTCAAATTCTCAACAATTGAAGTATCATTTACTAAGTATAACTATAAATAGTTCCCAAATGTTGTTGAATTTGTAAGAGTGAGAGTTTAACACCATACCTTAGTGGCAAAATACTGGAGATGAGAATCGTAATTGGGGAAATTTGACGTGCTTGAATTTGAATTGAATTTCTGAATTCTGATTCAGTATTTGTTAAAGAACAAGCGTTGCAAAATGCAAATTGCGGGAAAATTGATGGATATGTAAATGTGGTCATTAGAGTGACCCTCGAAAATGGGTACCCGTGACCCAAATCGGTTCGAATGGATTGGGTTTGTAACACCTCTTGGTGTGAACAGAGACAAATTATATTATCACGTGAGGGAGGGTTGTATGTAGCAATATGGGGGAGGGTTGTACAATATAGACGTTGGTGAACAAAAGTCCACTAATAGATATTATTCTCTATGAGGTTAGCCCGCAAGGATTTGCTTTGATGTGGGCTTGTTATTCATCCATAAAACCTCTACTAGGTTGAGGTATCAATCTACTCTATATAGTAGACTTTGTTCTCCTCAACTTTTGATGTGGGATGGAACCCTAGTTCTCTATCACTCACCCTTGAAATGGAGTCTGCATCCTCGAAGGCACGATAGAACACCGGAATGGACCCTGGCTCTGATACCATCCAAAGTCTATATTARACAAACCCCCCTACATTGCAAGATACAACCCCCCTAGTATACACGTGCCTTTTTTTCCATTGCTTTTATTAGTTGTCAAATATTTATATCTATCTAATTTTATTTAATTAATGATTTTTAATTTTTTAAAAACTCATGCGTGAGAGATAATAGGGGGGAATAAATCATGTGCTACATAAGCTAGGGGGAGGGGGTTGTATTTTGCTAGGTAGGGGGGATTGTACCTAATAATTTGCGGATACCATCTGTAACACCCCTTGGTGTGAACAGGAGTCCATTAGTAGATATTGTCCACTTTTGGGCCTAGCCCACAAGGATTTGTTTTTGGTGTGATCTTGTTACTTACCCAAAAGGCCTCTACTAGGTTGATGTATCAATCTACTCTATATAGTAGACTTTGTTCTTATCAACTTCTGATATGGGATGGAACCCTAGTTCCCTGTCACCCACCCTTGAAAGGGAGCCTGCGTCCTCGAAGGCACGACAGAACACCGGAAAGGGCCCTAGTTCTGATACCATCATAGAGGACTAGAGTTCCATCCCACATCGAAAGTTGAGGAGAACAAAGTCTACTATATAGAGTAGATTGATACCTCTACCTAGTAGAGGCCTTTTGGGTGGGACAAGTCTACACCAAAGCAAATCCTTGCGGATTAAGCCCAGAGAGGACAATATCTACCAGTGGGCTCGTGCACCTAGGGATGTTACAGGGTTAACACGAACTAATTGAATGGTTTGTAATCGAGTTATTTTCAGACTTGATTATATTGTCGCGTTTTCATATGTTGATCGCTTTTTCGAATGATTTCAATTGTTATCTAATTACATTTTTAATTGATTTGTGTCTTTATGTTAGGTCTTTTCAAGTTTGTCAATGTACGTGTATTGTTGGGCGTTTTAAAGTTACATTGTTTCGAATCTATATAGTTAAGATTAGACAAAATTGCAAGTTATTACAAAATTAGATAATATTGTTCAAATAGTTTAGGTTTATTTCAGTTTGGGGTTATAATAGTTTGGATTTAATTATTTTAATTATGTAACGGGTTGATAACAATTCGATTCAATTCAGGATTGTCCATAGTATCAATGGTTTTGTTACAGGTCAATTTCAGTTCAGACTAATTTCAGTTTGGGTTGAAATTCTCCCGAGTTAGGAACCGTTTATGCCAATTTCAGGTTGCGGGGTCACTTCGGTTCATGTTGAAAACAACTCTGTTAACTCAGCAGGTTGCAACCCAAACTAACACAGTAACACCCTTATACCGATGTTGGGTTAGCCTAGATTCAAGGACCCGTTGGCTTTAGATTGGGACCCAATTTAGGTACCCAAAATGGTGGAGAGTGGATTTGATTCCGACCGTACCGTTTTCGAACTAATTTAAAAGACTAAAACTCATTAAATTAATCTAACATTGAATAAAATTTGTTGCGAGAAATATAGAATATATAGAGAATTTTAATGAAACATATTAGTAGATTGATTTTTATTTGGCCCTTACGAGGGTATTTGGTAGGAGGGACATTGGGACAAGGAAGTAGACATAGGGATAAGAGGGAAGGTAATAATTGAGAAATGCTTTGTCATAACACTAGTGGGCAATCTCAAATTTTTGTTATAGCAAAATATTGTGGGAGGGAGAGAGACAGAGAGTAATTGGTAAAAAAAAATGTATTCATACTCTACATTTAATGATGATGTTTGTGCAAAATTTTCAAAAATTTCATCTTCTCATGAAACAAACGATATTTCAAATGTAAATAAAAATATTTCATATCTCAATTTGACAATTCCAACCAAACTAAGCATGGAAAAATTCGCATTTTTTTTCCGAGCTAAACTTAAAAGTATAGATTCACGCATTTATTGTAACTACATTCGCATGTTTGGTCTTTTTACACAATCGCTAATAGTAGTGATCGATGGGTGAACTAGCTTGCCTCTTCCAAATCAACAGACCTCAGACTAATTCATACCCTCCTTGTACTCCGTAATATCGGTTCCAACCTAAAACACTTTGGTTTTATCTGTATATCTAAGCTCATGCCCTGAAGATTGCAAGGTCGAATCCTGGCTATAACAAGACATAGCGTTCAACTCAGTACAGAACATTCTCCAAATAAGACAAGCTCTTGCATTTCTAAACTACAGAGTTCTCTTTGCATATTTAGTTATACACAACGTTCAATTGCAAATAAACTGTATGCATGCTTAAGTTTCCTACACTTCAACAACTTGAAAGCTTTGTTAATGGTTGAGATATACACGTACTCTCATAAAGAGAACAAACAAGGGTCTTAGCTCCTAAACAAATGCCCACGATAATAACAATCACCCAAAATATTACTACGGCTAAAACACTTAAACTTCTTTCACTATCCATAAATCACACTCCAAGCACTTGATATGCTCGCAATGTTGAATGCCTTTAAGAGTAGCAGCATCTTCAATAGTAGCATCACAACTCAGCTTACAACAATGAAATTCATCATCCCGCAGCGAGGCAAAAAAATATTCTGGAGACGAATCAAGGCCTTCGACTTTTCCGTGTATGTGTATTCGTCATCACTGCCGCTAGTATAGTATGAACTACAAAGTAAGAGCACAAATAAAGCTTATTTATACTTAGCATTAATTGATTTAATTAGTAATGTTAAGAAGAATGGCAAAGAAAAGCTTATCGACAAACTACCTATCATCGTCATCATCATCATCATCGTCGGTGCTGGTGTGGTTCAAGAAGCACAGTATGTTAGATAGATGAATCTGAAGCTAACAAACATACAGTTGATGAATATACAACGAATTGAAGGAGTAATTAAGAAAAAAAGATAGATATATACCCCCAAAACATGCGGACTCCGGAACCTTTGCCCTTGTTTGGAAAAACCTTAGCCTCGTCTTCCTCGGCCTCGGCCTTTTTACATGCATCTTCATCATCAATCATCCTCACAAGACCTTGAGACGAAATTGACTGGGAAGGAATGTTACCGCGTGGTCGTGAATAGGAACTGGAGGAATCGGAATCATCAGAAGAACTCGACAGATTTTCTGGAACCGAAATACTCCTCCTCAGAACAAGTCTTGTCACTTGATCTTTTCTCTCCTCGAATCCGCTCCTCTTCTTCTCCCATGGAAACCTGTCCAATGCATCACGATTCGGAATTACAACCTCCATATGTATTCTATTTGATCTCCAATTGCAGAAACGAATTTGCTGTATCGAATTTGACTCCTAATTTTGGGATTTAGGGTTTCGAATTTGATTCTTTAGGGTTTCGAATTTGATTCTGAATTGGGGGAATTCGTTAGTTTGTACTTTGTGATTTTCTACCCCTGGGCCTGACAAACTAAAGCCCAGCCCAGCCCAACGTTGTTGAACCAAATATAAACAAAGCCTATATTATACAAACCCCCCTACATTGCAAGATACAACCCCCATCCATTGCTTTTATTAGTTGTCAAATATTTATATCTATCTAATTTTATTTAATTAATGATTTTTTATTTTTAAAAAAATCATGCGTGAGAGATAATAGGGGGAGGAATAAATCATGTACCACATAAGATAGGGGAGGGGGGGGGTTGTATTTTGCTAGGTAGGGGGGATTGTACCTAATAATTTGCGAAATACAAGTACGGTGTAATGGTGTATAATTCAACACAAACCTTTGAATGTGGCCTACCACAATTTAACAATATGGTGTGGCCTTGTAAATGAGGAAGCAAATTAAGACAAAGTAATGGAGTCCATTAACACCAAATAACGGAGCCCAAAACTGCTAAAGATGATGCCGTTTTGTTTTATTGGATCATTTTCATACATTATTCAGAATTTGAAACATCATTTGCTCTTTTCAATTTTCTAGCAGTTTCTCTCTCTTGTTTTTGCTCATTTCTTTTCTCTTTGTTGTATTTTGTTGCTCACTTTTGTTGAATTTCATTTCTTCTTCAATTGTGAAATTCTTTCAATTCTACTCTGTCATTTGCGTTGCTTTTGCTCAATTTGAAACTTTTTTGCTCAATTTTAAGTTTCTCATTTGTGATTTTCGCATTTCGTTTTTGAGTTACAAAAATGACAAAAACAATTAAAGTTATCGTTAAAGGTGGTGGTAAAGGATCAACTAAGCTTGTTGATTCTCCTTCTGAAGGTCAGTTGTTTAATTGCATTTGTTTGTTAACATGTACTTTATGTAACTGTACTAGTTAGGTTTCTGAATTTTTAATTTTGCTTCCGTTGTTGTTGTATCGATTATATGTGCACTATATCCGACAAGCATTTGTTTTATTTTCACTTATTCACTCTTTTATGCTCGAATTTTTCAAGATATATGGATTTTTTTGGTGTTTTTGTGTTTCTTTTGTTAGTTATATTGTTTTTCGCTCTATATGTGATGAATTCTTTTATGAAAAGCAATTTATATAATGAAGAAAAGTAATTGATGTTAAAAAGGAAAAGTAATTGATAAAATCTTAGGGTATGGATTTGTAATTTGTGAGGCATGATGGACAAGCTGTAAGTCTATAACTTGTGAAGATTTTTATGCGGTCATGAAGGACGCAAATAATACAGATTTTGCAAATTTCTTTCTTTGGTGCGTTTTTTGTATTTCCTGATAATTGGTTATCTGTTGCAACATTTTTTGTGATTGTTAGTATTTATAAGCAAGATTCATCAATTGCAAAAGGTACTCGCAATGGCACACCAGTTGTGAAAGTCACATCACATTATGATGCTGAGAAGCACACATTTGCATTGAAATCTAATTCTGTTCATATCTGAATTTGATTCGATGATATATGGGTTGATCAGAAGAGAATTTGGATCTGTTTAGATGCCTTAGCTGATTACTGGCCACTTAATCGTCGCAATTTTTATTCTTTTAATGTGTTCAATTTGATGTTTAAGTTGATAGATACGGGATACCCTTGTATCTTTTTATTCATCAGTGTAGTTTTATAATGTGGTTTTGGTATTTCTTGGAATGAATTGAATTTTTGTTAAAACGAGTTGAAGGGAATGTGTAGGATAAGTTAAGCTACTTGTTAGGCAAGTAGATTATTCTGTATAATCAATTGGCGGAGTCTAACCATGTTGGTGGTGGTATTTCTGTATCATAAATTAGCCACAATTATGAACCAGTCCATAACTCTATTAGCCTACCTCATGCAAAAAAGAACAATTAAATGGCGTTTAAAGTAAGAATGATTGACTACTTATGTTCCTGACGTGTTCAAGGCTCTGGTTTTGTTTAGAGCTTTCTAGGGGGTTTTAGAATGTGCTCAAGGTTCCTGTTTTGTTTGATGTTCTACACTTTACTATTGTGTTTAATGAACTACTATTTCTAGAATGTGCTGGTGATATTTTGGATTTTCTAGAGGTATTACTTAAATTCTACCCCGTAGATTGGACTTGTTGATGGTTAATTACATTGTACACAATATACGTTTCTTAGTTGATCATTCTACTAATTTGATATCGTCATTGAGTGGAACAAATTTCTAGCCAAGAGGTGCCACGAACTCCTGGCCAACCTGTCAAAGAGCCCATGTTCATTCCAGTTGCAATCGGTTTGCTAGATTCTCATGGCAAGAAAAGTAGTTTTTTGGTTCTTTTACATTGAGGATGTGCTAGTGTATTTATATATGCATATATGTGTTTTTAGTAACTGATTTAATGAAGAAAAGTAGTTCATTCTTGTGTTTAATATAGAACAGTAGTTCATATCATTCAGGAAAGTAATGAAATAAATTCATAAGAGTAGTTCATTTAACTCAGAATAATAGTTCATATAATTTAGAAATGTAGTTGATATAATTGAGAAAATTAGTTATTTTAATTCAGAAAAGTAGTACTTTTAATTCAGAAAAGTAATTGTTATTTCCCAGAAAAAGTTCATATGATTTAGCCGTTGCACCGCACGCGATGATTGACAACGCGGGCTAGCAAACCCACTAAAAGGGAGATGGGTAGCAGGTAGACACACGAAAAATGAAAAGCCAAGGAAAGATAAACGGATGGGGAGCACAAAGAGCCTCCATGGCAGCCCTAAGCTTCCAAGAGGAGAGAGAAGGAGAGTGAGTTTTGTTGAGCGTGATCGTGAATGAGATTGTAATTTGGAGGTAGTAGTTGGGTAGGGTTTGGGGGTTGGGTGGGCTTTGGGGTCCATATTTGATTGTGCGCTATGGGGGTAGCAGTGGACCGGGCTAAACTTGTTGGGGCTACGAGCCGGGCTGGGTGGGGCTGGTTCCTGTTCACACTGTGTTCACATGAACACTACAACGCTTGTAAACGTTTTATATTGTATAGATTAGTGTTAGGTTGAACTGTTAGACTGTCCGTACATAATGGTTGTACGAACTAACGCCGTTATGTACATACATCCAGCCATACATAATGTTAGGTGTGGCTGGTTTCACAGAAAAGGTGCTGATAATTCAATGGCAATAATATATCTATCTAAAATCAAAATCTAAAATTATACTCACTTGTATATTTTTCTAAAATTATATACGGAGTATTAAGATGATCAGTCTAAATCTAAATACTAATTATATATCTAAAATTAAATATAAATCTAAATTTATCTAACAAAAACAACAACTACTATATCCTACCAAACTATGTTTTTTTAATTTTTTTAAAATTATCTATATAACACTAGTTTAGATCCCGTGCAATGCACGATTTTACTAAATTCATTTGAAGACTATTTTACAGTTAAAGGTCGTTAAATTTTTATAATAATGACACATGAAAGCTGTTAAATAATTTATCTAAGTTTTCCCTGTAATTTATCACATACATATATTCGCAAAAAAATATTTTTTATAATGGTAGATAATTATTTTTAAGTGAGTGTCAATTTTTTTTGAATGATCTACCCATATTTTAAATAAGTGTTATCCAATTTTCAAAATTAGATAATTTTTATTTTAAATTTAATTTTGTATGTAGATATTTTGTATTTTAAATTTAATATATTTTTGATAATACTAGTGTGCCTCGGCGCGCTCAAGCGCGCCGTGGTCCACTTTTCGATTGTATAATTTACGAGCAAGAATTTTAACAGGCATTCATTAGAAGAATTGTATAGGTATATATTACAAAGATAGTGTCATTGGTTCTTTACAAAAATATACCTAGAGAGTTTCGATTCCATCTTCAAATTCGACAAATTTGTTAACTAACACAAACACCACTGCTAATTTATGTACTATAATATGCTATCACTTCAAACCATCGTAGGTAAAGTGAAATGAAGTTTTGTTTTTTTTTTTTTGCACAAAACTAAGGCAACCATAGTTTAGATGGCTAGAAATAGGGAAAAAAAAAGGTCACACGACAAATAAAGTCCAACAATTTGCGCGCACGTGCGCCATGTTCCACCTTATTATATTTTATAATTTTATTGTTATTATTATACATTAATATAAAAAACTAATTGAGAATTAATAGAGTGATCATAAAAACGCTTTAAAAGAGTATATTTTTTCTAGTACAAATGTACATTTAGGGGAACAAGATTTTTTTTTTAAAAAAGAAATTACCTACTTCCTCCAATGCACATTAAAAAGTTCTAGTTGCAATATTGGGGTGGTTGACAAAGATTAATTTGAGATGAGAGGGATGAATCAAAGAAAAGATCTGGCCTATGTAATAAGAAAGGTAGAGAGAAATGGTTGCCAAATAATAAGACAATGTTACAATTAATTTGAAACAATCTTAAGGAAAGCGTTACAATTAATATGGATCCAAATTTTATCTATATATCTAATAACATGTACTAAAGCAATCCCCATCCCTTCATATTTTCCCTCCCAAATTTCCCTCTCATCCTCACCTTATTTATTATTATACTATTTATATTTATTATTGAATAAATTTATAAGAAAACATTTAATTAAGGTTAATAATTGTACTTTAGATAAAACTTTAAACATTTATTAATTGGTATACACATATAATCCTATTTATTATCACAAATAAAACATTATTATGAAATAATCACATTTAAAAATAAGTTTTGATTTTATTTACGGTATTTCGTATCTATACTATACTTAATAACTTGGTTTTTACATACATTTTTGACATGTGTCATTTTCCTATTTTTTTCTCTTTACTTTTTTAAAATTTTCTTTTTTTCACTTTTTGCTATTAAAAGATTTTTTTGTTTTATAAGTTTTTTTATTGAGTTTTAAAAGATTTCTTTAATTATTTTTTTCGAAGAAAAACAACCTTAACTATTTTTTTTACTACGGAGTAGATATAACAATTCATTCAATTTTTTTTCATCGTATTGTTTTTCTCCTCCAGAATATATACAAAATATATTATTGACTTTGTTTTATTTACTTCATCCGTTTTTTTAGATGCCACATTCAACAAAACACAGTTGCCGAGACACAACTTTGATCGATAATAACTATAATTACGATTAATGAAAATGATAAAAAAAAAAAACTAGATATTAACATATTATTTTTCATTACGTGTAAAGCATAAAACTTGGTCAAAGTGCTTCCTGTGAATAGTGGAAAAGTCAAACCGAGGCAACTAAAAAAACGGATGAAGTAATTTTTTAGAGAAACATTAATTTTCCTTTATGTTTTATATTATTTATAATGTTATCAAATGTATGAAAGCATGACTTGTATGTGTACATTGTAAGTATATTTGAATTTTTTTAAATAACTTGTATGATTTTGTTATTAGAAATAATTTGTAAGTTTTTTGATGAATAATAATTTGTAGTTTGATCATTAAAAATTAAATTTGATTGTTATTTATGTATTAAAATACTTCGTAAGTGTTAACCCGAAGTATTGTCCGGGTTAAAATACTAATTTTATTTAAAAAATACGAGCATTAGCTCGGGTATTATCTAGTATTTATATAAAGCAATCTCCAATTACATAATATTTCCCTCCCAAACTTTATTCAAACACTATTTAATTATTAATTATTAGTAGTTATTTGTTGGGAAGTATTCATACAAGTTATTATCTACATTGGCCATGTCTTATCTACGTTGGCTCATCTCAAGAAGAATGGCCCCGCGATTGGAGGTTACTTGGCTTCTAGGCTTCCTAACCATTTGAAAACATCATACACTCAAGTCTACATCCCCAATATCAAGGTTACTCGTTAGTGGATATTGATGGCACTCCTACGAGAGATTACCATGGAACATGTATTGTAGYGTCCGCGGTTGGAAATTACAAGGGGAAATTGGAATTTTTTTTCCAAGTGTTGGATTCTAACGTCTCAACTTCAAGAGATGGTGATGGGGTTAAATATGTTCCTTGGCATTTCTTCGATGCAATTGTTTTGCCTACCGTCAAGCCTACCCTCACGAAGAGGATCGGAGGACGAAGAAGGATGTAAGTTCAAAGGGGGAGCCAGAATTTCCCCATATTTTTATATTTGATTGATTGAGAGGAGCTGTAGGGTGGAGAGCAGAAGGAGGCTGGGGGGTTTAAGGGGTTAAATAGGTTTGTTGATGGGGTTTTGGAGTCACCTTCTTGTCACGCTTGGCTCGTAGCTCTTGTCCATGGCATAGGCGAAGGGCGTATAGCTGCCCCCAGGGGGTCGCCCCGGTGCTGCCTACGCAGCACATCCCCTTAAAGAGGTAAAAATAAATGAATGCTTCTTCCAGTAGTAGACACCCACTTTGGAGTTAAGCCATACAACTACGGTTAAGGCATCTACACATCTCCGATGGGTGTGAAACTTGGTATTCTAGTGTCTTCCATCCAAAGGAGGCTCTAGAAGGTTCCGGAGTCATGGAAGAGACTTGTGGAGCTATGGGTCTAGAAGAACCGCACTAGAAGGTTCCGGAGAGATCTCGAAGGAGCATCACTTATAGGAATTGTCTAGGCATCTCTTGTACATACTTGTGAGATATTTTACTTGTAAGTGTGTAGAATTCTTTAGGGACTTAGTATCTAGAGTTCTCCATTTGAGGAGGTTAGAATGTTCTAGATTAAGGACAAGTAGTAAGGGTTTGCCAATAAATACCCCAAGGCATTCATTTGTACATAACACATGAGACATGCATTTGTAAAAGCATAGCTTTGAGCATACAATTACATTTTCCACATAACCTCACTTCGTTCTTTTCCTTACTACTCTCTTAAGCCAACGTTGCTAGTTTCAAGAACTAGCCAACTAACAGTCATGCAGAGTAGCAGTGTGTTGGGTGTGCGCTGACTTGTCTTACGACGGGAGTGTAGCAAGTGGCACAGTGAAGACTAGGGAAAGAGTCAGCACTGACATTCTGGCTGGTCCGTGAATAAGGGTCGGGATGATAAAGTTTGTGAAAGTTATAAAAAAAAAGACAAGTGAGTCTTTAAATATCCAAAGTTCAAGGTGCAGATAATATATGGGTGCAGTATGGAATACTCATTGGTCAGTGTACTAAGGCGCGGTATTTCCGCTTCTCATGGAGTAGAAACTGTGAAGAGTGATGAAGATAGACAGAAAACAAGAAAGGAAAGGTAAAAAGACGGATGCGATTCTGTCTGATGAAGATGTCTCAGGGAATAAGAATTCTACTGCGAGGGCGTATCAAATGGAAGTCGTCAGCTCAAGGTGGAACACAAGGAGAAGGTGGCGTGCTTGGTGGGATCAGGGTACTATTAGTCTGGATGGGGAAGTGCATAACCACCTATGGGTTCATGAGTTTTTGCGCTGCGAGAAAGCTGTGTGCGTAAGTAACAAGCTTTTTCATGTCTCATACTAAAACTTTAGCCAACTTTAATCAAATTTAGCTTAATGTGACAATTTGACATGATCCTTTCTTTACTGAGTTCAGGATTTTATGATTTGTCGTGTCTGGCGTGGCAGCGATTTCAGCAGTTCTTAATTTGACGGTAGGGGGTAAGCGAAATGAATTGACTTGTTTGGTTTTTCTGCATTCTTACTATTGATGCATAGTATGATGTCGGTGGCGCGTCGAAAAGCTCGGAATGAGTAGTAAAAGTTCCTTCTGCTAAGGATGTTTTTTATTATCTGACAGATTTCAACTGTAAAATTCAAGCGTCGATGGGGAGCACCCGAGAGGCCGGGCAAGAATCATATCATGACCACAGCTAATCTGTGTTCACAAACAGAAAATTTACTGAGTTGAGTGCAAGGTGGCTAAAAGAGTAAAAAAACAAACAGAAAATGTGATTGAAAAATGAGTAATCATATCCTTCTAATCTGTGTTCACAACAATGTCCTTAAGCATACAAGAAAATAGACTATAACAGCTAAAATATTATCAGGSCAACTAGGAAACCAAGCCATGTTATGAAACACTACATACTATTAAGCATGGAACATGTTATATATATCATCATGCATCCGTGATGATATTAGTAATAAAGCAGCAAATGTTATTGTTATATATCATCATCATCGACTTCGATTCTTGAATAATCCACATCTTGTTTTGCATTCCCCGAACTTGCATTCTAGGGTATCAAGCCTACATTGTGTGAGATTAATCATTGCTCGGRGGAGGATTATCAAGTATAAATGCGAAAAAATACAACACTTGACATTATCAACTTGATTCRCGTTGACTGGGAATAAATTTGGAAGTGAAATTTTGTGTGAAACTTTTCGAAAAATTTASAAGGGTCTATGTCAAGTTCAATGTATGGAGCTTTCAAGAACTACTCGTTTTTGCTRGTACACGCGTTTTGACTTTAAAATTGGGTAAACTAAATTCCAAATACAAGATGAAAAATTATGGGGAAAATATGTCAAAATTTGGCTTAATTTTTATAGTATTGTGTTGAAATTTCGTGATTTTCGGAATTGCTTTGATAATTTTACTTTACATATTTTTAAGAAAATAGTTAAAAAAATCCAAAAATGCTTGAAATTGTTTAAGTATATTCTGAAATATTCTAGAAAAATATTTTAAAATAAGAAATATCTCAAGAGAAATGGTCGATGTACTCTGATGCGAAGGTTGACGTCGTTGAACCATCCCCGACCCATCTTAATACCATCATACAAACCGATAAGTATAATGGCAAGATTCCCGCGCAAAGGAAGAAAGTTAGAGAGAAAATTAAAAAAGGTTATTTTATTTTATAGAAAGTTCAAAATTTTCCCACTATCTTAAATTTAAATGGATATAATTATTTATAATTCTTATCCAAAATTTTAAATCATGTAAAAAAAAATTCCGTTTATATATCTTTCATTAAAATTTTAATCAAATTTAGTTGCAATCTAATGTACTCCGTATTCTTTTTGTATCTAATTTTTTTTATAAGATTTGTAAAATTCAAGCATCAAACATACACAATTTTTTGGAGTTGGGTTCAATACGACAACTTTATAATAATATTATATTGTAAATCGTGCACTTGCACGTGGGATCAAACTAGTATTTTTATATAACTAACAATTTTGAAAAAAAATGCACTAACTGAATGCAAATTAGATTATTCAGACAATATGAAGTGATTTTGTTGGATAGGATTGTCGCATACCCATCAAAGATAACCTAGTAAAACTAACTAATGTAGCTAGCAGTAATAGGGTCGAATTCATAGAAAGCAACAATCAATTATTAATCGATCGTAAGCATCTAAACTAATAAAAGACTTTTGATTGTTGGAATACCTAAAACTAATGAACACAGGAGTTGGTTTGAATTAACTATAAGAGAACTAATCCTAGGGCGGTTCACTATAACAGCAAATAGCAATCGAATAAGGTACAATAAGGCGCAATCGAATAGGGTCAAATTAAACTTCATTCTCTCGAATCAAATGAATCATAAAACTACTTCTAATTGTATCTCTCGACCTAGAATAGTCTCGTTTTACATATTGACGTAGATCTTGTATTAAGTCTCAATCGTTAGATCTAAACACTCGTCACTAATCTAACTAAGCAATTAAGTCGGGCCCTACGAAATTGATTAATGTGGAGAACAATCAAATATGAAATTCATTAAATTTCCAAATTATGAATTGAATCAAACCCAAATAAAACTAATCATATTGCTATAGATCCCCAATCACCCTAGAAAAGAAACAACTCGCGCATTTTGCAATTCATCATCATCGTAAATTCATAATAACAATTAGGGAAAAACATAATTAAAAGCATAAACAAATTAAGAACAATAATAGAACTGGCTAAGGAATAAAGTAATACCAAAACGCGCGAAGATTGAAGATTAATGATCAACTTTTTATTGAATTATGAATTCCAATGCAAAAACTATGAATTAGGGTTTGATAAAGAGAAAACATGATCAACTTTTTATTGAATTATGAATTCCAATGCAAAAACACCTCCTAACCGATTGCTTAAGACATGAGTATCCACGGCAATTTCACTAGGTCATTTTCCGAAAGCTATATCCATGGAGGACGAACAAGCTTATACTCACTCCCTTCCGGATCATCCATGCTGCATCAAAAGTCAAGAGATAATCATTAATCATGTCATAATTGGGCAACAATTACAATAAACTAAAAGAACAAGGGACCTTTTTATACCCTGACAATCTATTACTCATACKAAACTWTGTTAAAGAACTACATGAAAACATGGTYAACTACATGAAAAAATGTTTTTTCATTAGTTTCATTAAGGGTKCTTAGAAAAATTAAAGAGGGGGAACACCATCTTTCCCCCTTTCCGATATACAGTAGAGATTAGTCCAACTTAGTAGAAACCTATTGAATTTTTTATTTTTATTTTTTTTAAAAAAAAACTCACAACTAAAACTCACAACCACATATACATATTTAACACTTCCACCCTTCAATTGTTAAGTTGAGTCAATACTTGAGTCTTGAAAGACTAGCATGGCGGGCATCATGTTGGAAATTCATATTCCCGCCCCTGCCTCACRGTTAAATCCTATCGCTATCCCCAACCCACAGRAGATTCAAAACTCATCCTCYTAACCTAGCCCACCATGTACAATAATAAATCAATCCCCACTGACCCCCACCATCCATTTGGGTATCCATAATCCATCCCTACCGGCTATCACACCCCGCATTTCTAACCCATCATCCATTTAATTATTCCAAAAGAGCTCAATAATATTCAATATGCTACTTGAAATTTCGGATACTAATAACAAAAAATATAAACAAGTGAGGGAAGATGGGATGGGATGAGGAGGGAATCGAGGGGATGCAATAATAAAATTCTCCCCCGCCCCGCGGCCCCCCTTTCTCCTTAGCATCATCCCCTGCCTCCATTTTTCCTACAATACTTGGACGTCGTCTCATGAGGTCGCTTAATATTTAAGATGTAGCATAGACAATTAAGCAATGGCGTTCAAAGTGATTCTTATCTAAACTATCAAAGCTTTTAATGACACTTTATTGATGATGACCATTGTGACCTGATTATGAGCCACTATACAAGTGCTCATATTGTGAGGTTAATTTGCACTTATTGTAACAAAAATTCAATACACATCTTAGAAGTCTTTTGTTTGTTAATAGAAAGGGTGTAAGAAGTGAGAAAGAAAAAGAGTAGAAAAAGAAAATTGGTTGGACAAGTTTACCCCCTCAAACTTCGGACTTCGACTTCTCCGTGTAATGTGTATTCGTCATCATGTGCGCTAGTATGATTGAACGCAAAGTAAAAGAGATGCAATAAAGCTTATTTATACTTGATTAATATTGATTCTTAATTACGTAATGTTAAGAAGATTGGCAAAGAAAAAGCTTAATCATACAAACTCCCTGATCATCGTCTCCATATCGTCCGGGCTGGTGTGGTTCAAGAAGCCAGTAAGTTACGATAGATGAATCCGAAGTACAAACATACAGTTGAAATGATTACAACGAATTAAACGAGTAATTAAGAAGAAAGATAGATATATACCCAAACAAAAGTGGGCTCCGGACCTTTGCCCTTGTTCGAAAAACTCTACCTCGTACAGGTCCTCGACCGCTTTTTTACGGAACTGACGACAAAACTCATCGACTTGATCTTTCTCTACTTCTAATTCCGACACCTACTCTTCTCATTTATACGTCTGATGAGAGAAAACTATCCAATGCATCACCATCGGCAAACTTACCTCGTTTCCTCTACATTCGCCTAACCTCTACATAAGTCCTCATCGACAAACGGATTGTGTCGAACTCCGATCATCCAAACGACAAATGATACGAGATATCGTGAAATCATACAACAACAACGAACAGAGTATTTTGAAAGACACACCTTGCCGACTTGGAATCTTTTATCTCTTCCAAATTCGCATACTGCCATCTTCTTCTCCGAAATCGCAACGCGAGATCGGATTTACAGCTCCATGTCTATCGTATTTGATCTCGCAATTGCAAAGAAACGATTTTCTCTCATTCCGATTCGACCTCTTAAGTTTTGAGGAATTGCGGTTATGAATCACAAAAAAATCTTCAAATATTCGGTTCGCTATTATAAAACGCAATTTTTTTGTATTTTTATATTACCAAAATTGAATTCGGAATTAGATATTTAAACCAAATCTTAACCTTAAGAATATTTGATTTAATAAACCGATCTATTATAATATTATTTCCCACATTTTTACCAACACTTATCCGAAATCATTTTCAGATCTAATTCGAAAATGCTATACCGCTTTGTCAGGCTATTCAAATATACTCATAATCTCGGATACTTCTATCTTACCTATATAAAAAAACAAAAAAAAAAAACAAAAAAAAAAAACTATGGTCATACACTCTTTCATTTGCTATTGACATGCGTATATTAAACTTGAATTATACTAATATTGAACATGAGAAGCTATAGAAACTTGACTAAAAAATGTAGTCAAAAAAACTAATATGCGCAACTATATAATTTTTTTTTTATAAGCTGATTTGATTCGGGTATACTATACTTTAAGGTCAAAATTTACGAAAAAATCAAAGTCGAATTCCAGTAACAATAGCCACAACAGGCTACCAATTTTTTTTTCTGCCCTTTTCAACATTCACTTATGCTCTTATTGATTGGCATCATGCTTTATCTTTATCTTTCTCACGTACAGATATATTACTATCTCGAGTCACCTATTAGAAATCCAATTCTACAAATAAGGGACATATCCTTTCATTACCGTAAAGATATAACAAGTAATGAACAAGACCAATTATTCATTGACTTGCAGTTAATTCTTGAATTTTAGATATACTTCATCTACTATATGGTCTACATCAAGTTAAGTATCAGAAGTACTATTGATATAACCTTACTCATTCCAGTTTCGGTTAATTAATCATCAGCATATTCCGTTAATTTTGATCATATCGATATTGATCAAATTATAATAAAAATAATAAATAACTTATACCATTGGTCCAGGCTATAATTAGATAACAGATATTTAATCATATAAATTAATTACCGTTATCAATACTAAATCTTCCTGAAGAGCATAACCAAAAAAAAAAAAAAAAAAAAAAAAAACAAAACACACATTAAAACTTAACTACAAAATACCTTTTTTTGAATCAGCAAATTATTATTCTAAATTGATATTTGCTTACACAAACAAATCTAACCATACGACAACTTCTTTCGATAAGTTTTTAAAAGTCTTAAACTTATTTAATATTTACACTTTAAAAACTTATCGAAAAGATTTTCATTATTCGAAAATATTACCCTTTTAAGTGAGATATTAATATTTTTAAATCTATTTTTATAATTTTAAAAACCAATATCGAATATTTGTAGTATCATGTCCGAAAATATTTTATAAGTCTTCTCCATACACYTTGTCGTCCTCGGCCTCATGCTCGACCTTTTTATATTCATCGTCAATCGTCGTCACAAGATTAGTGAATCAGAACTAGAATAATAAAAGTTGTTTTAGGGTATGATTGTCCGTTAAGAATTTAAGAGATAAATACAATTATTCATGGATTCATATTTCATAAATACTCCGTATGATTTAATATAGGAAATAATCTTCATAGTTATTCATAGTTATTAAAATCTTACGATTTTACGATACAAATCTAATCAACGATTTCGTTTACGATTCTATACGTTTTTCATGGCTAGCGAAACCCATACAAATTTAAATCATGCACACAAGCCTTATACTGTTATAGATATTAGGGGTGTTCAAAATATCTAATCTGATCAACCCGATCTGTGTTCCGCTTGATTTGATCCGAAAAATCGAATATCCGATCCGGTTTTTAAGCTTTCAGGTAGTTCGGATCAGATATCCGAAAATTTACAAGCTGGATTCGGATCGGAATTTTTGCGCTTTCAAATATTTCGGATATCCGATTTTTTTAATTAAAAAATAATATAATATGGAAAAATAAAATATAATAGGTAAAAATATATACATTTGATCCGCGATCCGATTGATCCAATCCGAAATTTCGAAAATCGGGTCGGATTCGGATTGGAAATTTCAAAACGGATATCCGGAAATTTTCGGAGCGAATTATCCGATTTGAACACCCTTAATAGATATATATAGTTAATTAATACTTACTTCAACAATTAATTGTTTTTTAACTTAAAATATCAACTCTATTAATAAAATTTGAATATGAAATTTGATTATCGGTACTTGTTGAATCTTACGATTTTACGATTCGATTTTAAAGTTAAGACTCATTCTAATTCAAATTAGAATCTCGATTTTAACAACTTTGTTTCTTCCCAATATAATATCCTAACAAATTACTAACAATATTTTATCATGTCATATTCATATGAAAAATATATCATATGAGTATATAAAAATGTAAAAATTTGAATATTTGAATATTCAATCTCGATTTGTATTTAAATCGGTTAAATTATATTTAATCCAATATTAAAGTTCAGATCGGATACTCYGCCTGAAAGCTCAAGTTCAGAGACAATTTTATGAATATATGATATRCAGAGATATTCAGTCCATTATTCGTAAAGATTACACATTTTCATGAAATATTAGTAATATTTTAAGATATATTATTATAATATTAGAAAAAAACGGATATTTGTAGTATCCAATTCAAAAATGTTCAAATATTATATATCTATCCTAAAATTGGGGCCTTGAATATTCTTTCAAAATGATGCAATAGACAAATGTAAATAAATAATATTCCCACCATTTCTTGTTGTTATTAATCTTAGTTAAATTTCGTCATAGTTAATTGTAAAATTGTGGACGATGTACAATATATAACTAATGGTACCTTTGCTTATTTTAAGTAAACTTCTTGTTTACACTTTTACACGGTATAACCAGTTGTATGATAAAAATTGGATACATTAGTCACGTTACAAATTACTAGTACAAGTTAGAATGTCCCAATTACATGCTTCAGCACTTTGCTAATGTTGTTTAGGTGCTATCAACCTAAGACATGCTTTATCCTTGAGGTTAATTCAATTTCGAAAAGAGTTTTAGACAGTTTAATTTCAATCCCTTTTCAAGTGCCGGTTCAAGGAATCAAACACGTGACTACCATCACCATTTAGTTCTACCATTTTGCATATGAAACCTAATTATGAGGAACTAGTTTCGAATAAAAGAGAACAAGAAAATTTGAAACCTAACTACCAAGAACCGGTACGACGGACCGCATGTTTAATCCTTCATATTAAAGAGAACAAGAAAATTTAAAACCAATCACCAAGAACTTGCCCCAAGTTCGGRTTAGCTTTAATAAGAAACTCTAAAATCTTACCACCAAAAACTTGTCTCGAATCCAATTTAGTTTACCTCTCATCAATTCTATTCTCGGTTTCTCACAAATCATAAAAAAGTACAGTAAAATTTCATTACATTGCAAATTCAATGAAACGGGTAGTCAATTTAGTAATCCGCAGGACTTATATTTCATATTTTTACAGCCTGCTGAGGTCGTAGGAGTCAAGTATACTTAGATGTTGAATAGAGTTTAATAGAGATGGGCGCATAAGCTATCAATAAGTCTATATTTATTACAAACTCCCGTATTATATTGAGAGCAGGAATACAATCCCTATTATATCACTGTTTCTTTTCCATTGGCTTTTTATTTAGTAGTCAAATATCCTTTATAGCGATCTAATTTGATATGATAAAAAGATTATTTAATTCCTTTTAATTTTATTAAAAAAATCATGGTGAGCGAACATCAATGACGGGGGTCTAGTATTGTTAGAGATGGGGATGTTTGGTGGGGAGTTTGTTACTTACATAATTTGCGCCGATAGTGGAATTTCAAAAGCAACCATGACAGTTTTAGTGCTAATCGATTTTAGATAGCTTTGTACATTCTAACTAAGATTAAAACGCTACTTGATTAATTTATTACTGTTTAACAAAGATTGTTTTAAGTAAAGGTTAGTGTTAACATACTTTTTCAAACGTGAGTAGATAGAACGATTTTAACGTTCTTATAGATTAAACGCTACTTGGAAATTAATTTTGGCTCTCAATAAATACAACTGTATAGCAAAACATACACAACATGATTATTTTGGTTCTTGCATCTTTAAGAATTTTTTATTCATGGCTCACAACAATGATAGTTTGATGACCCAAAAATCTTCAATAGACTCTCATCCATCGTCTCTGTGGTAAGACGGAGTGGAAACGAGATCATAGAGCTAGTGAGCCCATGCACCTTTTTATATTCTTTTTGTTAATTTTCCATTTAGCTTAATTGCTTTAATTCTAACTCTGGGTTGTAAAATCCAAAAAAAATAAAAAATTTAACCAAAATTTTTATAACTTAAATCTCTAAATAGACACCCATTTGCTATATTTTGATGCACTTTTTATTTCTCCCCCTTAACAATTAATACTTATTTCAAAAATATTTTAATTTCACTAATCTTGACTAATTATTCCCCTTAATACAATTACAAGTAACATTAAAAAATAATAAATAAAAAAATGATGAGTGGATGAAGATAAAGTGTTATGGGGTAAAGTTAAAAAGTAATGAGAGAGAGGGATGAAGACGATTTTTTGGATCATTGTTGTGTAAGATGAAGAAATTTCTTAAGAAGAATGAAGATGAGTGAGAAGTGTAAGAGAGCAGGGATGTAAGGATTTTTTGGGTCTCATTGTAGGTGCCTTAATCAAACACTCATATAAGAAAATCTAATTTACCACTAACCACTACCTACTAGCGTTACAGGTACTCGCTATTTATATCATTAACGCTACTTTCCATCGCTAACTATGCCGAGCACGCCCCAATGTAATATTTCCGATTTTTTACTATTGCATTTTGTAAAGACAAAATCCAAACATCTGTTCACTGGATACAAAATCTAGTGGTAAAGACGTAGAGTCAAATTAAAAGGTTTTTTATTGGATACGACATTTGTAACTTAAGGTAGCAGTTAGTGGTTAAAATTATTATTTTTCTGAATACAGGGCATCCACCGTCAACAGTAGTGATCTAATACCCTCGCCTGGATACTGTACTTAGGGCAAAGGATTGGTCAAGGATCTCTTTTCATTTCAAGGTCAGGAGGTCAAGATTCAAATCCTGACATCTTTGTTAAGAGATAAAGTGAGCAACCACCATGCCAGACACTTGATTCTAACAGTGTTATTTTAGCACCACTAAAATATCCAATGAAAAAATAGTAATAAAAAAACACCATAATCAATATATCTATACTTCCTTTTGGCTCTCTCGCCAGACGCCCACCAACGATCAACTTGTTCAATGCTTTCGACTCGAGCCCTGGCCCTCTTTGACCTTTACCAGGTGACCCTGACCTAATGGCCTCAACATAACCCAACCATCACATATTTAAAACTACATGAATTGTAAAACTAATAAAGGAAAGGTAATTTGTAGCAAGAGTTTGCAGCCAGAGTATGTAATCTGTATACTTAATATTCAACAGTTATTTTTTTTCGTGCAAATGAAGACATACATTGCACAAAATAATCTAATATGGTACAAGTACAAAGTAAGAAAGAAACTATGACCAAATTTGAGAGAGAACCAATACTCGATAACATCTAAATATCATACTCCATATCTACCATAAGGCCATACTTGTTACAATTGTAGAACATTAACAAAAAAAAAAAAAAAAAAAAAAAAGAGAAATTGACACTCTTTAATTGATGTCAAGAATATATATATATATATATATATAATATATTATATAGATTAGGATCAAATGAGAAGAACTCTTAAATGAGAAGTTGAGAAGCAATCTTGATGGTTGGATTTTGAATGGAAGGTCAGATTATTTCACAAAAAGTAAATGTGCATAATTTTATACATGAATGTCATATTTTAACATAATGTGCATATCATAAAAAATGCACTTCATATGGAAAATTGGCACATTTACTATAAAACTTAAGCACATCCTACCGTCCATCTAAAAATCAAGGGCCAAAATTGCTTCTCACCCTTCTCATTTTAAGGTTCTTCTCATTGGATCCCAACCCTAGAAATATATATATATAATATAATATATATATATATTATAATATATATATATATATATATATATATATATAATATATATATATATATATATAAATATATATATATATAAAAAAAAAATGAGACGAGGCTTGCAAGTTGAACAACAAGATAATTCAATACAAATTGTTAATCAAGTCCTGCATTTCATTCAGACAGGACTAAATCACAATATCATGTCTGAATAAGAGCTAACACAAAGAAAGTTGTGACCCAATCTTGCAACACAAAAATCATGGCAGCAAATATAACATAAATAATGAAATGTTAGTTGGATAGTGGCATAGCACACATACCTTGAAGACTAATTACCAAGTCTTCCAACATGGTATTTCAATCCAACAAACTTATTCACCTCAGAATCACATAACTGCAAAATAGTYTCTAAACAGAAACAGCAGTTGAGGCAATATGAAAAATCAGCAGCATCCRGGCAACCAGAACCATGAATGGTCTGGCGCAAATCTTTTCAGCAGATTAAACACCAGCCAAAAAATKATTATTGCCCTCGTAATCCTGTCATATGTCACTTTCCTCATTCTATTCTACAACATGGGCTATTTTTTAGGCTTATCTTTCAGCATCAAAGACATCACGAGTTCAGCAATCTCCAAAACCACATCAACATCCCAACAAATCATTCCAAGGTCATCTGAGGTRGAAACACAGTGTGCTGAACCATTGCCTTTCGAGCTCATTCGCCAGAAAATTATTGATCAGGTTTACAATGGTACGTCCCCCTATAAGAACATCTCACCAAAAGTTACCTCATCTCTCTTACCAAAGAAAACAAGCGAATGGGGCTCGTATGGTGTGATATACAAAAGTTTGATCCACAAAGTTCGACCAAAAACCATAATCCAGTCCAGTACTTCTTTGGGTTTAACTGCAACCTATTTGGCCAACCTAACAAGTCAACTAGGCTTGAAGACGCAGATCCTTTGCCTTCGCAAAAGTCTGGACAGTTTTGAAGACAAAGCTACGACAAATGATAATATCACGCTCCTAAATCAGTTTATCCGACATGTGAGATCTCAAAATGCAACAGAATCCATATTGCCAGTACCCCTTTCAATTGATGTTGCGTCAGATAAGTTCTGTGGATGGGGCATCTATGGTGACTTAGTAGAGGTTGATGCAGGTCATGATTTCCACTCTGCCTGGTCAGATATCAACAAGGCTTACAAGATGTTAAGACCAGGTGGAGTTCTATTTGGTCACAACTATTTCTCATCAGATTTGTCCTATGACAAGGGTGCTAGCCAAGCAGTCAGATTATTTGCTCAAGTCAATAAGTTCCACGTTAAAGTAGAAGGACGTCATTGGATGATTAAATTGGCTTGAACAAGATGAGACCCAAATATAAGGTATGCGTGGGCTTATCTCTGACTAGATCGAGCTGAGGAATGAYTTGATGTCACAAAGTAGTTTAGAATTCCAAAAATTACTATGTATATCATAATCATTAAACAAGTATTTATCATTGAATGTAAAGAAACTTTATGCAATTTTTCATATTACTGAGCTAGAAATCTAAGCAACGTTGTTATTCTCTTTCTCTCTCTCTCCCCTTCCTCCTCCCTCCTCCCTCCCTGTGGACCTCCCTTTCTGTCTCTCAGTAAACCTTTCACGAGCTCGAGCCAAGCCTACCACTATTCAGGCTCAGCTCAGTTCGTGAACAGCTCTAACCATTTCATTAGCAACTTACTTATCAGCCTGGATTGATAAGTCCCACCTTTTCTGCTCCCTCCAACATGACCATTATATTCCACACTAGTTAGAAGGAATTGCAAGGATAAAACTTCTATTTGGCGGTAAGACCGACTGTTTGGGCATGTTATTACAAAAGGAGGCTAATATGGAAATGCATAGGCAACAACCACCCAGTTCAGTTCAGAGATCCCTGTCAGTTCATATACCTGATAAGTGATTGTCTGGTCTCTGGGATGGCTATTAAATTGCTAATGAAAGCTTAGAAACAAGTACCTTATTCTCGAGCAGGCTGGAAGTTAATAGCTAAATAATCAGTGTGTTCACTAAATTTAGCATGCATAATGAGTAATAATATGTAAGTTCTCTGAGTCATTCTCATTCATAAGCTGATTTATCTCCTATCCTTAATAATCAATATGACCATAGTGACTATAAGGCACATCACCCAAAAAATAGAGAAAAGTCTCAACCAAGAGGATTCAAAATTGGAAGCAATGGCCACTTGACAAAGTGTTCCCAGCACTAATTTGTAGAGTATAGGCTCACCCATAAGCTGTATGTACCCCTATGTACTCGTATGGACAAATTCCTAACTACAGAAGAAATTGCAAAAATATTTAGCCTACAAAGTTCCCTAGTAAAATCTTTTCGCCTCTCTCTCCTAATTCACACCATAGCTCTAGGTTCTCTTCCGTCACCTTATTATTATATTTGCTAGATTTAATTCCTACCAGACTCGGACCTTTGTTCAGAGAAACACATTATCAATATTACTTTGGTTCCTGTATTCAGTGAAAATATAAAGATGAATCTAACAGAGACTCAAAATCAAACCAATCAATCGTAGATGATAAAAAATATCTTAAATATGATTAATTTCTTGTGAAGAGAACAGAGCCCAGCCCACGAGATGTCACAGTCCATCTTTCAACAAATAATTGCAGGCATTGTATTTCTATTTCAAGAAAATAACTTAACAAGGAAAGTAGGCACTATGAATTTTTGAAAAAATACAGCAAATTTACAACATACAAAAAAGGATTTCAGTGATAAAACTGAAAATTAAAACAAAATCTTACCAAAACTTGGCGAGAAAATTTTCAAAATACAAGGCAAGATATGATGGAGCCCGACTAGGAAAGTTTGAAGCAATAGTCCTCTCGACTAGGACTAGAAACAGTTAATATAAAAAGACATGCTCCAGATAGATTCTCCATCGAGACTATATACTCTATATAATGATATCACTTACAACTGTTAGTCTGTTTAAATGATTTGAATGCATCATAGTAAATTATCATCATAAAGCCTGAATCAGACTTTGTGCATTGAGAAACAAATTAAATGGTCACATATGAATAAAGAATATAAAAACTAAAAAACCGTAGTCCACCTAAATGTGCTATGATAAGGGAAGTCAGCAATCTTGCACAACGTACACATGCTAATTGCTATAGGATTTGGACTAAAGACTTTTGGAATAAAGTAAAGACCTTATTTGGCAAGAAAAGGGATCTCTATCTACCACAAGTGTTTGCAGCGCCCATATTTTGAAGATACAACACACACCACCAACACAACACCACAAAAAAACACAGACACAGATTATAGGCT
This sequence comes from Bassia scoparia, assembly GCA_008642245.1. Classification (NCBI taxonomy): domain Eukaryota; kingdom Viridiplantae; phylum Streptophyta; class Magnoliopsida; order Caryophyllales; family Amaranthaceae; genus Bassia; species Bassia scoparia. The sequence goes on from SNQN01002931.1 coordinate 41,992, forward strand.
GTTATTGAATGACAGAGAGGTATAGTGAACCACCGGAAGGCTGTTCAGAGTGCTAAAGCTACAGACACTGAAACAGCTCGTGAGAATTTTCTCAAACATATCTGCTAAATATGCACCAAAATGGGAAGCAAAACGTGGTTGAATGATGTCATCCTTACGAATGTGCCATAGAAATTAGATCACCAAAAAAAGGAAAGTTATGACAGTTATCCCCAAAGTCAGATATTAGCAGCAGTCAGGTGCTGTTTGCATTGGTGAGGGTTTTCTATAATGATCTCAACCCAAGCATAACCGGCATTTGAACTGGTGACAAGCACAGCTCTTCTGCACAGAATATAACAACTTCAGATGTCGGGCCAAACGAGGTATATCAGGAGTCAGAAAAACACCAAATCACATTTTTTTTGCACTGCTTAAAGCAACTAGAAGTGATCCACAATTCACACGGTGCAAAATCTTCAACCCAAAAAACTATAGATTGATGAAGAGGAGTGAGAATTAAAAGAAAAGGTTTACTCTGAACATATACAGCTATTTCTACGATCACTGATAGTCACAAGCTTTCACAGCTCTTAAGCCTCAAAATATCAGCAGACTGAGGCAGTATCCATATTATTATTTTTTTATAGTGTATGCCTCTTCAGCAGAATAGCACTAGAGTCAAAACAAGGAACAGGAACAAAAGGAAGTGTTCATCAGAAAGTAGACTGGTTGCTCAACAAGATTACGGTTTCGCTTTTCTCCAACAAAGAACTCGGGACACAATACGTCATCCTCTTAACGGTCAACAATCCTTTCATAACATCAGGCTCATAACTCAACATCTGCTTCTTTAAAGAAATTGTCATCTCTAACCAATCGWYRGCATTGCGAATCTTAGTTCCATCCAGTGATTCAATGATATCTCCGGGAGACAGATAACCAGACACAGGTGAGCTTCCAGAGACACTTATTACCTACACTCAGATCATATAAACAAGTTTATTAAGTCAACCATAATGTTTCCTGAGGAAAATTTGACAAATTTACAAATATAYCCAGGGAGACAGATTGAGGTTCTGACTATTACCATGGGCCCCTCTCCATACACGTAGAAAGGAGAAAGAAGTAAAGGCAATAACAACAACGCCAATCCACAAGCTGCACAAAACTTGAAAAGACATCATGCAGTTAGCTCTAAGTAATCCCACAAACTTAGTAGCTATTGTATGAACTTAGAAAGAACATTCATTTGCAAGAAACCAAGCCTAAAAACTCACCACAGCATTGTGCCAGATACCAGCACAATAAATTCGAAGGGCGGTAGAGTGTGGCTTAGCTTGCAAGACTTCATAGTTAAGTGCGACCAATGCCCCTGGAAARAGAATAGCTAGAAAGATAGCAATGTACTCCAGCTGTATGCCTTCACTACAAAAAGAAATAATGAGAAGATAGCTCTACAGAACAGAAACCGRAATAGATGATTCAWATGTATCTTCAGAAATACAAAGTAATTAAGTTAATGCGGTCAAACTTCAAACATGCAACGCCAATGGAAAATGAAAGTAAAAAACATTAAAATAAAACAATTAAAATGCTGCAATGAAATACCATTTACTAGTGCTGTCCAATGCACTAGAAACAGGTTCATATGCCTTCATATGTCAAAAAGACAGAGGTAGCATCAGGTTTTACTTAGCTAACAGGAGCACCGTAAAAACAAATATATAGAACAACAATTTAACTTTATGGGATTCAGCTCCAATATAAGAATGAGGAAGTTGCACATACAAGGTCAGGTGCAGTAAGAGCTTTAAGCCATAATTGAGTTGTGTGGGCCGTGGTGTACCATTGTCTTATACAATGAAAGACTAGAAAGGTCAATAAGAAGAATTAAGGGAAACAAGAGCTAAATTTTAGGAATGAAAGTGCTCGTAGTTGTAATTTTAATACTATGTAATCACCAAGTCATGGCTTACAACCCCAACCCTCATAGGCTTAGAGAGGCATGTTGAAATTTGTAACTTGGAATACTTAGGATTTCGTAGYTTACAAGCGAAACATTGTGGAACACAAAAGTGARCAAATTTCTATATAGCTGGATGCGATTTCAAGCTAATGTTCTACATCTGACTAAGTGTATCCTACATTTGATAAAGCTTGTGTTTTACATCTAAAGATGTCATATTCTACAAAGGGTTCTATATGTTCTAGGTTCTCATAGATCTCATCTTAATTATTAAGAGAGTTCAGCTATTGTATGCCTTGGAAGACAAAAGCAAAAGGTTAAAATAAATCAGGATAATGGAGTCTGAGCTACAACTATCCAAATTCTTACATTCTACGGTGCAATAAAAAGAGATAAAATTTGTTCATATTTCATATCGAATCATTCAAACTATTAATGAGACAAATCATACCAAAGCACAAACTAGACGAAGCTAACTAGGCTATATTGCTACATTAAAGAGACTAGTTGAATCTATATACTTCCTCCATTTTTGAATTCTTGCAACAAATACTATATCTGTCTCTTATACACATCTAGATGTGTATAAGAGACAGTTTTAAAACTATGTAATCACCAAGTCATGGCTTACAACCCCAACCCTCATAGGCTTAGAGAGGCATGTTGAAATTTGTAACTTGGAATACTTAGGATTTCGTAGATTACAAGCGAAACATTGTGGAACACAAAAGTGACCAAATTTCTATATAGCTGGATGCGATTTCAAGCTAATGTTCTACATCTGACTAAGTGTATCCTACATTTGATAAAGCTTGTGTTTTACATCTAAAGATGTCATATTCTACAAAGGGTTCTATATGTTCTAGGTTCTCATAGATCTCATCTTAATTATTAAGAGAGTTCAGCTATTGTATGCCTTGGAAGACAAAAGCAAAAGGTTAAAATAAATCAGGATAATGGAGTCTGAGCTACAACTATCCAAATTCTTACATTCTACGGTGCAATAAAAACAGATAAAATTTATTCATATTTCATATCGAATCATTCAACCTATTAATGAGACAAATCATACCAAAGCACAAACTAGACGAAGCTAACTAGGCTARATTGCTACATTAAAGAGACTAGTTGAATCTATATACTTCCTCCYTTTTTGAATTCTTGCAACAAATACTATATATGGAGATTCCAAAATACTTGCAACAAACAAAATTTTTCCTTATATGATAAAAWTTTTTAACTACAAAATTACAATTTTATCCCCACTTAAAAACATTAAAATTCATTAACACAGACTAATTGTTCCTAACCAACTCTAATAAAATTTTAATTCAAACAACTAACAAAATTAAAACAAACACATAACAACAACCTACCTACCGAATCTAACTTGCATCATATTCAATATTCATCTTCCTCGGGCCATCTCTCACTCTCTCTCTCTCTCCTCCATTACCAACACAACTCCTCACTCTCTCTCCTCCAAACTACCTCCAAAAGACCACAGATCATCTACAATTACCTTAAAAAGTATGAAATCAACATCTACAATTAATTAGATACCTAAAAAAGTCTCTGAAATTAAGGTCAAAAGAGGCCCCAAAGCACGACAAGAACTGAGTGGCGGTGCTCAGAGAAGAGGTTGAGGAACGGTAGTGTCATTGGCCACTTCCACCGGAAGCTTTGAGATAGAGAAAGAAACAGTTGACTTTCAAGATTAGAGATTGTGAACAGTGATTTTGATTCCCACTTCGTTTATTTTTTTTAACAATTAGTGGTTTTTTTGGTAGGATTGATGATAGGTTCTGGCGTTTTCGGTGTGGATGGTGGTGGGTGTTGTTAGTTGTGGTGGTTGCGACAGTGTTAGATGGAGAATGTCTAGTTGGGTTGTGCTTGTGGTGGTGATTAATTAAGCTGACCCTATTAATCACAACAACTTAATGTTTTAATTGTTACGGTAGAAYATTGTTWCGGGAACCGTGCAAGCAAGTTTGTTGCATGAATTTGAAAACGGAGGAAGTACCTCTCACATGTGCACTTGACATAAAACGAAACTAGTTCGAACTAAAACACCTTTGGAGAGGTATGAGGTACGAGAGAGCAACTGACCTAGCAGCAGCACACCTATTCAAATTCCATGCCACTGCCACAGATATCACGTAGAACTACATAGTTAACAACACGGACACATGACATTTAAGGCCAAAAACTCTGCCACAACAGAAAAGACCACTCACTCAACCTGTGAATTCAAGTACATGCAAAAAGTTAAGATTCCTGCATTCCACTACTTTATTAAATACAACTTTCTTTGAAACTAGAAAAACAGAGGTGGGTATTTAAGAGGAAGAAAATTAATCAGTAGGATAAGAGAGGAGGGAGATTGAAATATCAACTTATCTGAACGGTATTAACCCAAACATGTAAGAGCTGAAAAGATCATTACGATCTTATTCTTTCATCATGATAGACATAAAGAGCCACCTGTCTCCCAAATAAATCTGCTATGAAAATGTACACTAATTGCAATAAAACAAATCAACTGAAGGAATAATTTTTTAATGTTAGATCCTTTTTTACTTTTCTTTTTTTTATGGGGGGGGGGTGTGGGGTGAGAAAGTGTCCACTTCTAACCATGTGATTCCGAAAAGCAATGTCTTAAGCTAAACAACTCCCACAGCAACCAAACCTAAAAAAATCCTCAGAAAAACTCTGCAAACAATACCCCATGCTTTAATTGATACAGTTCGATAAGCTCTAGAGCTGTCAATTAAGAAATTGTCAAAGCTCCGAAACAAAATCATTTACACATTTAAGTAATGTAAGCAAAACTCAAATAAAAATTAGGAAACCAATACAATGCCATGCCAAATACCTCCTAGCAAACATGAAAGTCCATTCGACAAATCCTATATAAAATTTTTCTCCAATGTCATGCTACGCATTCCCATACAACACAAAATAAAGCATTTCAGCCACAAACCTTCTGTAGTAGACCGCAATGGCTACAATAGTTACTCTCAGAATTTCCTCACGTATACTACATGTCCCTCCCCTTAGAATATAGGTTTCAACGAAGAACAAATCACTATGCACATGACCACTAATCCATGTGAACAAGGAAAACACGTCAATTTCATTTATCTATTACAAACTCTTCCAATTATATCCACTTTGTATGTGCTATCATAATTGCTCTTCTTCCATGAGCTGATGCAAAACACATCCATTATCGAGTATTCTCCGCCTATCAGTGTTAGATTATAAGATTTTGCCTACAAAATGAATAGATACCAATTGGTCCACCCCACCCAACACTGTCTAACATAATCCATTAATCTCATAACAAATTTCATCATATTCAATAGCAATCAATAAACCAAAACTCAACAAATCTTAAACAGCACATACAATTCATATAGTGCAATCAAAACAATACATACATTTGATAATCTCATCAAAATAACATAAACACTAAGCAAAACTTTCTAAATAACACACTAAAAAAAAAAGTTTTTTAAAAATTAAATTAAAAAAAAACAAATAATAACGCATATTTCTGGCCCAAAACGAAAAGAGGAAGACTGAACCAGAGATCTGAGATCGCACATACCTGAAAAAAGCGAATCATAACAAACAAAATCGAATCAAATTTGGCGAATTAATTGAACGAAATTAATCAAGACCTGGAAAATGAACTTCACCAGCATGAAAAGGTTTAGAGAACCGACGTTTGAACGAAGAGTAGAGAGTTAGCGAAATAAATCGTGTTTGCCGCCTTAAATCGCCTTCCTTCCATTGTTTGATTGAATGATGAATTTCAATGAATTGGAGAAGTGAGAGATTTTAGTGTGAAGAATGGACTTATGCGAACTAACGTTCTACTCAAACTTTGCTACGATAGTTACTTCGGACATTGTTGTGATTGGAGAAATCCTAGAGTAAAAAGACCAAACTACTTGTTGTTAGTTGTACTCTTGTACTCCTATTTTACAATAAATCGTGAATCTATACTTTTAAGTTGACTCCGGAAAAAAAATGTTGAATTTTCGATGCTTATTTTGTGTAAATGTCAGAATTGAACCATGAAACATTCTTATTTACTATTGAAATCGTTATTCATGAAATGAAATTTTTGCACAAACACATCATAAATGTAGAGATGAATACATTTTTTTTTTTCCTCCCACCAAATTTTTCTTAATAACAGAAAATTTGAGATTGCCCAGCTGCCACTAGTTTTATAACAAAGCATTTCTCGAATTATTACCTTCCCTCTATCCCCTATGCTACATCCTTTCCCAATTCCCTCCTACCAAATACCCCGTATAACCAATAAAAATCAATCTACTTAATATTTCATTAAAATTCTCTATATATTCTATATTCTCCGCACAAATTTATCAATGTTAGATTAATTAATAATTTAAACTTTTAAATAGTTCGAAAACGTACGTCCGAACCAAATCCACTGTCCACCATTTGTACCTTGAATTGGGTCCCAATCTAAAGCCAACGGGTCCTAACTCTAAACCGCAACATCGATAAAGGATTTGGTTATGGTGAACCTGCGCAGTTACGAGTTGTTTTCAACGATGAAACCGAAGTACCCCGCACGTTATTAATTAGCATAAACTGTTCCAACTCGGAGAAATTTCAACCCAACTGAAATAGCACTAACTTGAAAACCTTGTAACAAAACCATTATAGTTTTGATACTGATGGACAATCCTAATCTGAACGAATTTATCAACCGTTACATACATTAAAATGAATTAACTCCCAAACTATTTATAACCCCAAACTGAAAATAAACCTAATACTATTTCAACAAGATATTCTAATTGTAATAACCGCAATTTGAATCCTTAAGCTATAATAGTTGCGAAGAACAATGTGTAACTTTAAAACCCCCAACATACGTAACATTGACAAACTTGAAAAACCTAAATAAGACACAAACCAATATAAAATGTATATAAGATAACAATTGAAATCATTCGAAAAAAAACAGATCAAACATATCAAAAGCGACAATATAAATCAGTCTTGAATAAAACGTCGATTACAAACCATTCAATTATTCGTGTAACCCCTTAAAGATCCCTCAGTTCGAGCCAACTGGTAGAATTGTCCTCCTGGCCTAATCCGCAAATATTGCTTGGTGTAGACTTGTCCCACCAAAAGGCCTCTAGCAAGTAGAGGCATCGAATCTACTTATATTATACTTCTTCTCCCCTCGAACTTTCGCAAGGCGGATTAAACTCTATCCTGCACTTAACATTGTTTACCTGCTTTTTTAATTTGGCCTGTTAACATTGTGACCAAAATATAGCACTCTATTTTGTGCCTTTCACAACCCTATATCAGACTATAAACTTATGTAATGGTCTTTTTATTCACCATATAGCTTTAATGTTAGACTATTAAATCTTAGTATAGAAGTTTAGTGACACTCTTGTAGTAGAGGTATTAGTTTAATAATGGTTGTTAAGATCGAAATCTATATCATCAAATGCACAATAATATGTTCTCCTACATCAGTATATATTGACCCCATACTTAGCTAGTGCATTTAGTAACTCATTTTCACTCAGCAATATATGATAAATATATAAGTCGCATATTGATCAAAAGGTACTATGACCAAAATGGTGACTCTTCAGATGCTTGCACAATAATTACAGTACTCGATTACACCCTAAGACTTTGCGTCTTTCACATAAATCAACTAACATATCCTAAAAAAAACATAACCGAATAAATAACTATTCTTACCATACATCAATATAATGATAAGTGTTATAATCAAAAACAAAAATTTATAAAAAAGAAAAACTCCAATACATACTATAATGATGCTCGTGATCTCTATCCATTCCCCCCAACTTTCTTCGACTATCTCACAGCTATAAGTTCCTAATTTATCCCATAACACCCCTGATAATCGCTAATTACATACAACTCTCAAAATCTATATCATAACCCTCTCTATCCACAATCAATTATAACTCACCAATCCCACCTATCTCATAGTCTTTTACTTGTTCTAATATTTTGAAATTTATCATAATGGTTTACGTTTACGAAAAAAGAAGGAACAAAGCTACTAGCTACACCCTTTAAGCCCTATAGCAGAACATCTAACCGTATTACTAGGTCCGTGGCAATCAATTCACTTTTTTTTTATTAGATAACCTTTCATTGTTCTCCTCAGTTAATTTTTGCCAACCAATTCTTTTTTAGGATCTCAAGAATGGATCGCCTCAGAATATCGGAACCCAGTCCAAACCCACGAAATACAACTTCAACAAAGCTTACCACCAGCTGTAACACACAAATGGGCAACGGGAGATCAACAAACACTAAGGAAGTCACAAGATTGAAATAAAATTAGCATGCATCACCAAGCACATTAATAGTTTATTTATTGAGATCTCC
>SNQN01002931.1:50405-67053 GCA_008642245.1 Bassia scoparia
GGATCCCGCACGGAGTGCGCTGGGGTAGTGTGTCGAGTAAGGAGTCGCCACCGTGCCTATTAAAGGTTATTCACGGACGCCGAAACGTTGGTTGCCAAATTAGATGGCCCACTTCTGCTCGTAACCAGTTCGGGGCGGGGACTGGTACGAATCAGAATCTATTAACCCAATTCGCCGCATTAGCGGCTCTACCGGTCCATTGCAATTCATTTTATCACGGTTATTAAATGCAATAACTTACATTTAGCACCTAGAAGTACAACCCTAAAGATTACTACGGACAAAGGTTTCTTTATGCACAAGGAGACTTACCTAACCTGAAATTGTGACCACTTTATTAATCAAGTTAAAATGGTCTTAAAAACCATGTCCATTAGTTATCTCTCTCTCCTTCTAATTTCCGTCTTGTTTTAGCAAAATATATACAAATTATACACAATACAATGAAAAGTAATACTGAACTTCAAATTATAACAAACCAATCTACCCTGAATCTGCAAACAAAACAAAGGTTAGTTCGTAATTAAAAACGAAAGCGAACGAATCTTCCGCCTTGAATCGCTTATAAAGAACAAACAAAACCAAATGTTAGTTTATAATAAAAACGGCGAAATGAATCTCTCCGCCTGAATCGCTATACAAGGATAAGAAATCGTTAATATTACAGTGATTAATAATAATTGAAAATGAATAAAAACGAAAACAAAAACAATGAACATTGAAAACGTTAATGAAAATCCTACATATTTACATGGAACAATTAAATAGTGAATTTCACAGTTTGTTAATTAGATCGAAACAAACGTATAGTTATTAATTAGGATCTGAAAAGGAGTATGTTTCAATGGCGAGTAATCTCAGAAATAAACCTGGTATTGCTGTTGAATCGAAACAGAATCGATGCTTTCAACTAAAAGAAGTGTTTAGAGTGTTTGAGAGAGAGAGAGAGAGAATGGACGTGTGTATGAAAAATCGTGTGTTTTCGGGAATGAGCCAAGGCAGGCACGTATTTATAGCACGAGGGGAAAAACGAGGGGAAAAACCCTCGTATATACGCGGAGAGCTGCGATATACGCAGTGCCTGCTAACCAACGCAACCCTCGTATATATTTTTTCCAAAACTCGAATATTTTTGATTTCTTCCGATTTTAATTTCGTTGATTTCTCCTTGATCGACGACCTAGACCACCCCTTTCTCTCCAAGCAAGGAGTTCTGAGTGTTCTAGAAGGTTCCACGTATTTCCGAGTATTTTTTGTGTATTTGTATTTTGTATTTCTGCGTTAAAAACTTAAAAAATCATGATAAAATAAAGAAAAATCAGAAAAATAATCTACAATACTATGTGAGCTAGAAAATGTGAGAGTGTGATGACCAATATAAAATCCTAAAAATAGAAAAGAAAACCTAAAATAGAAAATAATTAAAATAATAAAAAAAGTTTTGTGCCCCTTTTAGTTGTCATTTGCTCAATAGTTCCGGTAAACTCACGTATTTCCAATTTTGTGAGTTCAAAAGCATCTTTCTAAGTCGAAACAATTGGCGAGAGCGTATGTTTCATCACTGATCTCTTTGGGGAGACATTAGTCTACAGCATCGCTGCACAAAACACATTACATTGCACGTTTGCACATTGCACGCACTCCACACAAGGCTAGGCCCACTTACATGCAGTTGCCTTCACACCCTTACGGCATTCATCGCTATGCGCGATTGTTATGCTACCACGCAACATTCTTCCCGAAAGCCGAGGTCAGCGTAGGGAAAGGTTTCCTGAGGAACGAGCGGTTTCGAAGAATCATATCATACTCTAGCCTATACGGATTCATTGCATACGCATTGTTGCTCAACCAACTTCCCCGAAAAGCCAAGTCATCGCTATACGCGATTGTTGCTACACGCAACTTTCCGAAGAATTCATATCATCACTCATAAGTCCTATAGCCATTCATCCTATACCGATTGTTTGCTACACGCAACTTTCCCCGAAACCAAGTCAGCCGTAAGGAAATTCCGAAGGAACAGGCCTTCGACGGAACTTACATTTACGTCTTCCCGAAAAGCCAGTCAGCGTAGGAAGGCATTAACATCACAACTCTTCCCGAAAAGCCAAAGGTCAGCCGTAGAATGTCCGAAGGAACGAGCGCTTCCGACGGATACTATCTCCCGAAAACCAGGTCAGCCGTAGGGAGCATCTACATCTTTTCTTTTCCCGAAAAGCCACGGTCAGCGTAGGGAAAAGATACCTGAGGAACGAGCGCTTCCGAAGGTTTCATCGCCTCATTTTCTCCTGAAAAGCCAAGGTCAGGTCCAAGAACGTCTTGAGTGCTCTCCGTCCCGAATACTTTGACTTTCGTCTCTTCAGACCGGTCAAAGTGGCTTCTTCACACACAGCTCCTTACACACTTCGGGTTTAGGAATTTTCTCCCACACAGAAATTCCATATTGCACCTTCCGTGGGTCTACGATTTCTCCCGCTACAGAAACTCCAGCACAAGCATCTTCGGGTCACGTCTTCTCCGCTTACAGAAATCCGAGCAAATACACTTTCGGGCTGGACATTTCTCCCGCCTACAGAAGTTCGTACACATCTCGGTCTTGATCTTCTCCCGCTAAAGAAGTTCCGTCAGCACATCTTCGGGTCTGAAGATTTCCCTGCTACAGACGTCCGTCCAGCATCTCTGCGGTCTTGGAATCTTGCCACCGCTCAAGAAGTTCCGCGCACTCTTCGGTTTTGAATTTCTCCGCACACAAAAATTCCGCATACACACATGACATTTTCTCACGCCTATACGGCATCATCGCTATACGCGATTGTTCGATATACGCACGTTCTTCCCGAAACCAAGGCAGCCCGTAGGGAAGTCTTTTACATCACAATTCTCCCCAAAAGCCGAAGGTCAGCCGTCAGGGAAACTTTTCGAAAACGAGCGCTTCCAACGGAAACATACACTAGTTATTCCCGAAAAGCCACGTCAGCCGTAGGAAGGCATTACATCACAACTCTCCCCGAAAGCCAAGGTCAGCCTAGGGAACTTTCCGAAGGACGAGGCGCTTCCACGAACTACATACTTGCCCGAAAAGCCAAGGTCATCGTAGGAGGCATCTACATCACTTCTTTCCGAAAAGCCATGGTCAGCCTAGGAAGCTACCTGGGAACGAGCGCTTCCGTAGTTTCAGTACTTATTCTTCCTGAAAAGCCAAGGTCAGCCGTAGGAAGATCTCTGAAGGAATCAGCCATTTCGACAGATTTGCAGATCATCATCTTCTCCTGAAAGCAAGTCAGCCGTAGGAGAAAAAACCACCTGAGGATCCAGGCGCTTCCAGGGCATAACACCCGCTGGCGCAGGTAACAAGTAAAACTAACCTTTTTTGCAGTACCGGCTACGAAAAGGTAACTCAGGTCGCAGAACGTCTTGAGTGCTCTCCGTCCCGATCAATACTTTGGACTTTCGTCTTACGAGGACTATCGTCTCTCCAGACTCAGTTCAATAGTGGCTTCTTTAGACACCTTAAAAATGTCTCCCCCAAAAAGAGCTAATCAGTGATTCAAACATACCCGCGTCCGCGATGTTTCGACTCAGAAAAGTGCTTTGAGACTCACAAAAAGTTGAAAATACGTGGTCCATACTCGGAACTATTGAGCAAAGGACAAATAAAAGGGCAAAAACATTTTCTTTTATTATTTTAATTTTTCTATTTTGAGTTTTCTTTTATTTTAAATAATTTATGGTATCTCCATAATTTCCACTTTCATCACAACTCTCACATTTTCTGAGCTCCACCAATATTTTTAGATATTTTCTGATTTCTACATTTTCTATGACTTTTTATTATTTTTATACGAAAAATACAAAAAAAATACAAATACACAAAAAATACTCCGAAATACGTTGGAACCTTCTAGAACACTCTAGAACTCCTTGCTTGGAAGGCAAGGGTGTCTAGTGCGTCGAATCAAGGCAAATCACGAATAAATCGGAGAAATCAAATATTTCGAGTTTTTGGAAAAAAATATACGAGAGGCTGCGTAATACGCAGAGGCCTGCGTATTACGCAGCCCCTCTGCTATATACGCAGCCACCTGCGATATACGTAGCTCTCCTCTATATACGCAGGAAAAGGGTTTTTCCCTCATTTTTCCCTCTGGCCTTTAAATACGTGCCTGCCTTGCTCATTCCGAACACACACACGGTTTTCAACACACGTCTATTCTCTCTCTCCGTCCCTAACTTGCGTTATTCTCTCTCTCCAATCTCTCAAACACTGCAAAACATTCGTTCTGATTCAAGCATCGATTCTGTTCGATTCCAACAAGCATAACAAGTTTATTTCTGAGATTACTCGCCACTAAACATACTCTTGTCTCATCAATTAATAATGTACGAGTTTCGAATCTAATTATTCAAATGTAGACTCACTATTTGATGTTCCATGTATATGTAGGATTTCATTAACGTCAAGTTTCATTTGTTTTGTTTTCGTTCTTTTATTTTCATTTTCCATTATTATCAGTTGTCAATACTAACGATTTCTTATCCTGTATAGCATTCAAGGCGGAAATTCATTTCGCTCGTTCTTTATTAATGAACTAACATTTGTTTTGTTTGTCCTATATAGCGGATGCAAGCGGAAGATTCGTTTCGCTCGTTTTTTATTACGAACTAACTTTTGTTTGTTTGCAATTTGGGTAAGATTGGTTAATGTATATATGTTGGAGCATATACTTCGCATTGTCATTGTTGTATCATTGTAATTTCTTTACTAAATAAAGACCAAAAGTATGTGAATCACATTAAAGCAGATAACTATGGACAAACGTTTTTAGACCGTTTTAACTTGATAGCCAAGTGGTTCACAATTTCTAGGTTAGTAGTTCTGTGTATAATAGAAACAACACTTTGTAGAATCTTTAGGGTTAGTACGCTTCTAAGGTGCTAAAAATGTAAGTTATGTGCATTCATAACCGTGCATAAGAATTGCAATGAGACGAGTAGAGGCCGCACATCGGCGCGCGAATTGGTTAACAGATCGATTCGTACCACTGTCCCCCGATACCCACGAAGCTGAGAAACTGGATCAGATGTGGGCCATTAATTCACCAACGTTGTCGGGTGCGTCCGGAATAACCTTATAGCAGGCGTGGCGACTCCTTACTCGACACACTACCCCAACGGCACTCACTGCGGATTCCGTGGCTAAGCCCAGCCAAAGCACCTCGATTGTAATACCAAGCCGCGCGCCCGCTATACGCGATGGCGCGCCACGTCCTACATTTATAATCTGATATTGTTTAATTTGTTTTTCTAAAATGGATCCTATTGATTGTTGAATCGACGGTGTACAAGTTCACGTTCACACCCAGTTCTCCACCACTAAAAGAGCTCAGAAGACTCGAACCTTACAGATCTCATTCAACGCCACTAACGAATTTCAAGGACAGAGAAGGCTACTTCTGCAGTTTAGGTCAACTTCGAGCTTTCTTGATCAAGCTGATGCAAAGGCATTTGTTGTGCAAGTACAAAAGATTGTGGTCCACTTACAAATGCTGATGTAAGAAGGTACAGGTATCTCAAAACGCCCATGTTCAAAATTGCTACGAAGGGAACTACAAGGATAGGACAAATGATTATAGACACTACTTCTTCTGGTCGTTAAGAACAGACTACCTGACATTAATCCTCACGGTTTTTCGTAATTAGTACTAGTGCAATTGTGACATTGATTGCCTGTTCCAATTTGCTGAGTATGATCGAATTAGGAATGTTTTAATTACTGCATCCTGAAGTGAAAGTTGTGCTCTAGAAACACCCTTATGCGGGATATTCTTAAGATGTTACTAGAGAGAAAAGTCCAATTTGACAAGCTATATGCGTAATGTTGATAGTCAATTTCCTTGACGGCTAATTGTTGGTCATCTATCACACTGATGCTACATATCCTTGACAATGCTCACTTTGTGACACCAATGGAATTTACAAAAAAGAATCCCGAACTTTCGTTTTTTAGCCCCTCCCCATGGAGTGGTGTGCATATGTCTGATGAAGTGTGTAGTTGTTACAAGAGGGAATCAAAAAAAATCATGCGTTTACTTGAATAATGCTACTACGACTCACAATGATATTCTTTGAATTCCCCTTTCTTTGTTTTTCTGATATTGTACGACTCAAACATGATGACAACTCATCGATCATGTCGATTTGTGAGGAGGGCCACACCACGTTGAAGTATTTCATGTAGTTGTGCACTAATTACCATAAATTTAGTGTGAAATGTTTGAAAGAGATTGATGTGCTGTGTTAAACGTTACAAGTGTTAAGTATTGCAAAGGTTCTCAACCTAGAAGGCACGTTTTTCACTTCTGTTTGGCTCATGTCGAGCTTGATAACATAAGCCTTAGACAAGAGTCCCAATAGGTGAACCTTCAATTATAATGATGTTGGAAGTGTAGTACTATAAAAGGCCTTTCATACACTTTCAAATCTGATGCTAAATTATATACATGGCCCTACACTGATGAATGACAAGAATTAAGAATTTCAGATTTTTGAAAGTGTTTATGAGTGTCACTAAAGTCTTTTCTGTACTCTTTTTATCCGACATGCTAATGTTTACTTCCCAATGTGTTGAAAGTATGCTGTTGTTGAAAAGGGAAATGGGAATAGTTGATGAGTTCAGAAGTAAGATGGCTTAGCAAGATGTTTGAAAAGTTCGCTAGTATGGCTAATTTTAGCCATAAATTATGGCTGTTGCTGTTGTATGACCCTCCGTTTCAAAGTTCATTTGGTTAATGGGCTTATAAGAAGTGTATGGTGAATTTGGTGTTTAGTGAATCTGTCCAGTTTAGCCAAGTTCAATGCCTTGGTATGATGCAATTTTCATAGCTTTTCCAAGTTTCACACAACCTCACACCTCAAAAGGAAACAACAAATCTGGCAGCAAGGTTCGATACATGATGAGCTTGCGACGTATTTATGACGATTATTTTCTTCACTATTTTTGTATTAACAACAAGGTATTTATGTTTGTGTATTACAACAAATCTGAAGCATATTCTGATTTTACTTATTTTACTTATGTTTGTTTACGGTTAGACGTTTGATAAGCCTTTCATCACAAAAGTCTAATATGATTGAAACCGACCTAGCTAGATTGGAAAGGGCTTTGTTCCTCCACTACCAACATGATATCTTTATCATTGGAGACTAACTCAGAAGTTTCCCTATTGTCCTTCAAGGGCAAGGGATGTTCTAGCAATACCTATTCAACATTGTGGCGTCCTGATCAGCCTTTAGCACGGGGAAAAGTGCTAGATTTTTAGAAGTTCTTTTAAGCCCACAAATGTGGAAGCAATCCTCTGTCTTAAGATTGATTTTGAGTGAAGGTAATTTACTAACTTTAATTTTAAATCCTTATTCTTATATACTTATATTATTATTTTTAACATTTATACTTGTGTTTTGTGTTCTATTTACAGCAAAAAAATGGATCCTTCAAATGAAGACTTGTGTGGGAAAATCATGTCTTTGAGGTTTGACGACAATTTTGACACTCCAAGTTCCACCGGAAAAGTGGCTCAACAGCCCAAATCCAAGCCCAGGCCCTGCTGAATCTGACATATTGAATGTCTACTACTTTTTCTAACTTTATTATAATTATGGAACTGTTATTAATGTTTTTTAATATATTGGAAACTTATTTTGACATGTATGTGAAATGTGAGTCCAACCTTTTGATGCCTTACTGGGTTTGGAAATTGAACTATCAATTATGCAATTATATTATATTGAATGAAAATGCTAGGGCTGCGATTTGGCAGTTTAAATCAGGTTAACAGCTCATTGGCTATTTTCAGTTAATAATATAGTGTAAAGGTTGAATTCAGGTCAGTTTAGAACCTCAATATGCTGATAAACATTAATAGGTACACGGTTAGGTTCCAGGATCAACAAACCGAAAAAAATCAGGTTAGGGTGAAGTTTCGACCCATTTATCTAAACAGTCGGGGTCCAGTTTTGAGGGTTTCAACCCGTTTACATAAGCGGGTCAACCTGAAACGTGACCAACCCGACCTGATTCCAGTGCTACTGAAGTGATTACGATGACCCTGTTGCAAGTCTAGAGCTATTCTGCTAAGGAACAGACTTGGGTCCTAAGAAGGTCAGTTTGGAGTAGGTCGAAAGCTTTCCTCAGTGAGATTGACTCAAACGTTGCTGAAGAAAGAACTGGGCCTAAAGAGGTCTTGGAGGTGATGATAAAGGAAAGGGAAGGCTGTTGGAAGATAGACCAAGAGACGCAAATGGGTTGAAAAAGCCTAAAGTGAGAGGTCAGGTGCAAAGATGGACGACGCCAAGGAGCAAAAAAGGAAGAAAGAGTGATTGCTTTTTCCACACTCTTGTTGTAAATGTTGTTTTATTTATAAGTTAATAAAGTATGGCCTCGAGCCGCTTTTGCATGTATATAAGTGACTTTTGAGGTTTGAATTTCTTTAGTATCAAACGTTGCTCAAATTAATTACAAGTAGTAAAATTACAAACTTACATGCCTTTTCTATACATTGTGTTTACGTTGAGCATCTGAGAAACTTCGTGCAATTGTCGCTGACTGTTGTTCACTTGCTGATCCCAAAACGATATTATTCAATGGTCGAGCCCCAGGGGCAGGCTGCCTACGTATCCCATAAGGAATCAGGCCATTCGTAGTTCTAATGCATGGTGTTATTGTTGTTAGACCGGGCGCGGTTTGCCTTAGAACGTAGTATTTCTTGAGCTGGTCTAAGTTGGTGAGGTTGTTAAGAAATTATCACCATCCGTTGTCATTATTTAACTGCCCGTTTTGTAAGATGTTTTTACAATGTAAGACCGCCCAATAGGACGAACGCCTTAGATCATAGGACAGTTTTGCGAAGTGCTTTTTAAGAACCAAATTCACCTTCTTTGATGCCCTGATGACTGCTGATTGAATTACTGTTCGAGCCTTTGGTATGCTTGCACATGATGCAGGGCGCTAGCCGTTTTCGTCGAGGACAAGTAACTCGTCGAATTCGCCCTTACCCATTCTACTTCTTGGAGTTTGCTTCTAGGACAATGCATAGAGAGCGATCTCTAGTTTCTACTGGTTTGAACCATCTTCGGCACCATAGACCAGTTAATTGGAGTAGCTCCCGTGAAATGGGAATACAAGTCCTGTAACCCATAGAGCGAAGTGTAGCTTTGCGCCATCCGAAATCTCATATCTTAGAGAAAATGTTTTGAATTTTGTTAGCTGCTTCGACTGTCCATTGGCTTGTGCCTGTATGGGTGTGATGATTGTGGTGTGAACTTATATTTGGCAATCATATCCGCACATTCTGCTTGAAAGTGGGTGCCGTGTCACTGATGATTCTAGGGACCCCATTAGGACAAAATTGATGTATTTTCTATGAATTTTGCACGTTCTTACCTGAGCTTAGCATATCTCTTCTCGACCACTTTTAAAGAATCTATCCACAGTATGAATTCCATGAACTGCTCGGGGAAGCGTAATCTACCCTATTTGTCATTTCCCATGTAGAGAAAGGCCACAGAGAGACAATGTGGATAGGAGAGACGGCAGGAAGGAACATGGCTGCGGCAATGAGTATTTTGCAGGTGTCGCACGTTCGTGTATCGCGATGCAATCCCTTTTCCAGTGGTGGTCCGAGTAATACCCAACTTGATGATCTTAGAGGCCAGGAGCCCTACTCTTCATGTGGTTGCCACAGATTCCTCATGGACGTGCTCCATGATTGTTTTGCTTACTTGTTAGTGCTGCAAAGTATGGACATTTAAGTGGCGTTGTAGAGTTCTCCGCCTGAAGTAGGATATTGAGATGCTACGCCTCAAAGCTCTGTGTTTCTTTTTGTTGCACTAGAAGGGTATTCGCCAGTTTCTAGGTATAGTCTTTGTGTCCTTGTACCAGGCTCTTCCGGATGAGGTCGGCACCTCATTGTGACTAAAGTGAAGACGTATGCAGGTTCTTCCTTCGTTCAATGACTAGGCATTTGGGCACTGAACTCGAATTCGCACCATGGATGTGAAATTTGCTAGTGCGTTTGCGAATTATTGTCTTCACCCGTAGTAGGTGTATAAATACAGACTTCGTCTATCTGGGATGCAAGTATCTCAAGATAGGACTGATATTAGAGCAAGGCTACACTTCGTACCTTCCATGTGCCCGAAATCTGATTTGATGAGTAGGAATTCACCATATACCCTATCCTTAAAAACGTTAAGTGCAATTGGCAGCTTATAAACCCATATACATGCTTCTTACTCTGCTGCCATTGTTAGTGACGTCAGCGGCTTGACGAAAAAATTCCGGGGTGTGCTCCCTCCTTGTGTGAGATCAGAAGCAGTTCCAACTCTACATCCTTTTTATGCACCATCGAAATATAATGACCAACTGTCTTCCTCGGTCATTATAATGAGTTCCTCGTCTGAAAGTTCAAATCCTTGAAGACCTGTTGGAGAGAACTACTAAGAACTCGTAACAATACACTTTGATGGCTTTTGAGGCACGAACTTAAGGTCAAATTCGGCAAGCGATAAACCATCCACTAGACATGTGTCCGTGACTGTTGGCTTATCAAAAGTATTTTAAAGGATCCCTTTGCAATACAATGTTACGGTATGTGTAAGCAAGTAATGTCGAAGCTTTCGCAGATGCCCACACTAAACAAGCATAGCTTCTCTGGACGGAGTATTGTTCCTCGTAGAAGGGAACTTCTTGTGAGGTATTAGATAGCGCTTTCCTTCCCGTCGATTTCCTGACGACATTGGCTTCCAGCGGCGGGCTATTGCTTAAGATAGAGCCGTAATGAATGCCAGGGCGAGAATGAGCTAACACGAGGTATTGGTGAGTATTCTTGATTTGGCAACTATCATCCCATTTCTTGGTGCACCTTTTCAGTTTCTTGAAGATGGGTTCATAAAACAATTGTGAGGCTTGGATATGAAACCCCGCTGATGTTACTAGAGTCGACCCAATAACCCCTCGATCTCCTTTCATTTTTGTGTGGTCTAATGACAGATGCCTTACTTTGTGGATTGATCGCATTCCTCGAACTTGATAATAAAACCTAGGAGCTTGCCTGAAGTGACTCGAATGCACACTTTTGCCGGGTTGAACGCATGCTGAATTGTCGAGTCTCTGGAAACTTCCTTAGCTGCAAGGTATGTATTTCGCGGTCTTTTGACTGACGATCATATCGTAGAACATAAACCTCTACTTCTTTTGGATCATGTCATGAGTAGGAATGGCCAGCTCGTGATATGTGCGCCTGCATTTTGAGAACATAAAGGCATCACAGTGTAGCAGTATAGCCCCCACGGTGGTAAGTTGTCTTTCCTTTGCTTCGGCCATTTTGACTTGATTAACCCCACAACCCATCCATGAATGAGAGGCAGCATTGATCTACTGTTTGTCTATGAGAACTCTATGTGTGATAGAGGAAGTCGTCTTTCGGACGCTTTGTTTTAAGTCACGAAATTCTACACAAATTCAAAACCCGCCCCATGTTGCTAGTACCAGAACCACATTTGCTACCTTGAGTGTCTAACCTTAACGACCCTATGAAGCCTGCATGTGTTGTTTGATGACTTGGTCCGATGTTAAGGCAAATCCAGTTTCATGCGACAGAGCTTATTTTGACTGTTGCCCCTCTATGAGTGGAATCTGTGATGTCGTATCTGGATCAATCCCTGGCATGTCTTCATAGGACCAAAGCAAAAACATCCCGAATTCCTCAGTGTTGCAACCAGTTCTCTTTTTCTTGCGGACTCTAGTGTCACCAATCTGTATCTCCCGCGGCGTGTCGTGTCGGAGAGTCTACCTTTTCGTTTGCTCGATGGACGGAAGTTTCTTTTCATGTCTTCCTTGCCGTATTGAACTCATAATTGTTTTGTTTGTTTTCAGTTGTGAATTAGCCATCAAAGAAGAAAGAGGGAAAGCAGAAAGAGCATATTATTAAACTATGAAGAGAGTACAGATAAAGTTTGTCTCCGAAAGAGACTAGATTTGACAAGGGGAAAAGGGATACTAGGTCCTTGGATAACTCAGGAGACACTCCTAGGGCTTACTATCCTAGCTTCTACGACACTAGATTCAGACTCAGTCTCAGATTCAGAATCCTCAAGCTTGTCCTCGCCCAATTGCACCTGATGACCTCCTCTGGAGTAGTTATTCTTTATGGTTTGCTCCCACATAACCAAGCCTTTCGAACTGTGTATGAGATGGTTGGGGTCGAATGCTTCTTGGCCGTTCCATGAAACCTCTTTGTTCAGCTGGAGGGGTATTTCTTGGCCAAATAGAGTCCCAAACCTTGTGCTTCGAGCATCTAGGGTAGAGATGCCTTTGCTGTGGGGATAGGATCCCCGTCTACAAAGTTGCAGTTGCTGAAATCTCAAGTCCTGGATACTATGCCACCATTCCTTGATGCTTCGGGAATTCGTAAGTATGGAAATCACCCCTTCCTTGATGAATTGTCCATTGAGAGTAACAGTATGGGCTGAGAGTTATGTTGCATCATCCCTCTTCTTAGAACTTTGTTGCGTTACGAACTCCAAAACGCTTTTTAGGGAGAAGGGTTATCCCAGACCGAATCTTTCATCTTCGATATGGGCCCGAAGGAGTGGCTGTTGCTTTGTTAGTCAAGTGTCATCCTAGGGAAGTACCCTTATTCGTGGAGGGCATTGACACCAAGTGATATGTGGCTGGGGAAGTCAAAGGGACCTGTCCTCTTCCAAGACTGCTACAGTTAAAACCACATAAAAATCTCATGTTCTCATCATGCTCAACATGCATGTATGGATTGCCAATTGCTTCGATTCTCATAAGAGATGCATCGCATGGTGATGGAGGCTCCACCTTCCAGAATGTATTTTCACCTTTTGGTGGAGTTAGAAGGACGGCTCCTAGCCGAAGCCATGTCGTCCTAGTAGCAAGTTGAAAAGTCGTCTTATGTCAATCACTGGAATCGGACCCTTCTTTCAACTGGGCCCTAGTAATGTTGAGCCATACTGTACTAGAGTGTCCCTCTTTGACTTTGTCATAGGATCGCATAGACAAATTTGTTGAGGTTGCACTCACTTGAGAGTACCCAGCTTCTATGCGGTCCTTAGTGGAACAGACGTTGATTGTCTGGAGCGTTTGTCGACTACATCATAGCCATGAGATTCTTGTCAGAAATGAAATAAGTAGAGAGCTTTGGTATGCTTCGCTGCCTTCCATTGAGAGACCTCTTTTTGAAAAGGTAATGGAAGGGCATAAGAGATCCCGATGACTAATCCCACCATTGCTCGGGAGTAGTGTCATTAGGCACATTCATTCTAGTCAATGCTTGAGAAGGCATCTCGATGACTTTGGAACCACTATGAGTTGCCATATTTCCCATTGCCTTTATCTTCCTTAATGTTTTGATGATGAAGATTTCTCTTGTGAGGAGGGTTGGCTGACTCTGAGCATTTGGTTTAGTCGGTGGAAGTGTTGAGTCCGACCCGATCTAGTGAGGACTGACCTCCTCAAACGTTGGAGGAGAAGTTGTTGGAAGGTGGTTATAGGGAACACCATTAAGCATTAAGCATACAGTTTGAGTTTCGCAATTGAACGTTTGTATAAACCAATATCGTTTCAAAAGAGAAACTCTCTCTGCTTTCTAGCTATACCGGTGCGCAAGAAGCTGTGTTACTTGTGTATGTAGAGAGAATATATGTTTTCATGTACTTATGAAACATTCCCTCGGATACTACTAAATCATGCATTTTCGTTATAGCAGGATTCGCATCTTGTCAGATTCTTCCATGGTGCGCCATATTTATGTTAGCAAGGTGACTGTGCAGTAGTGAAGAAACCAGGAATGTCGGTGTTTTTTAGGTTGGAACCGATATTACGGGGTACAAGGAGGGTATGAATAGTGATATGACATTATCCTGTTGATACTTATGCGTAGTACTCGAAGTGCGAAGCTAGTTGCGCACCCACGTCGAAGTCAAGCACTATTACGATTGGGTGTGTAAAAAGACCACTAAAATCATCAGAAAGATATCTCTCGTCTTGCTTTCATACACGAACATGGGCAGCAATAGATTGTGGTTGCGGGGCCTTTGATGCGGAAATCGAGGAACTATGTCAAGACGTCATTAGCCTCGTGAGTAACAAAAACACTATGGTGCGAGAATTGCTTCTTGTTCACACATGTATTGCATTCTCTTTTCGAGTTTGTCGGGTTGGACATTGGTCAAATTGAGAATGAAATATTTTATGTACATTTGAGAATATCGGGTGATCCTAGTTGTCCTCTACTTTAGACAAAGGGAGAATGTAATTGTCTTAAAAACTTACTAGCTTCCATTTTGTCAGAGCAATGCACTATTCATTCCTACCACATCAAAGATGTAAGATATTGTGAAGAGATACAGTTGCCTTTTTTTTTAATTTACCAGACAAACTTCGCTCCTGTGTCACACTCGTCTCGCTACCCAGGCAATGATTTTGCCTTTGTATAAACAGGAGAAAAAACCTTAATTGAGTTTTTCCCGACTAGGTGGGTGTATGACAAGCATTCATCAATTGATACGTTCCGTGCTCCTAATCCTAGTATGCCCTATTCTATGCAGCGTGTGTTCGTGCGCTTCCTAATTTTTCCCAACAGGTACACCTTTCACCACCACGTATCTCAGAACTAACCTTACCGTGAGAGTAGATGCTTCTCCACTCCTCTAACTGACTAATTATCTCTCTTATACGTGAGATAATGTGTATCATAAAGAATTCTCTCACCAATCTCGTTTATATATTCTAGTTCTACTTTGTCTCATTTCTCGCCGCAACATATGTGTTAATCTTCATGTTAGACTTAAATTTTTGAAGTATTATCCTCAAGATGTTAAATAAATTAGTTCCCCTTTGAAGAAATCAGAGAGATCCTCACGCGAAAACAATCCACTCCTCCCCCCATCTTCAAACCCGTACCCCGACAAATGTGGGTCCCAAATTAAAGCCATACAAACCTACGTTAGATGCGCGTTGAGATGTATCCTAGGTCCTAACATTCCTTCAAGAAGTTCCCCCGAAAACACACTGGGGTGTTGGACTTCTCTTAGATAAGGGCTGTACTGTGTCCGTAGATCTGGGGAAGGTCTCGCAAATGAGTGACGCTTGCTGAGTTAACAGAGTTGTTTTCAACGGTACTGAAGTACAAACGCGTGACTAACCCACGCAATCCCTAGAAGTCCAATTTTCGGCTATTGCAACGCGTTACTTCCACTATCGTATTTAGCTGACACTCGGAGAGTAATCTGGTGTGCTATGACCAACTGAAATTAATATGGTGCACGAAACTTGGTAGACTTTATTGCCAAAACCGTTAACAAAACCATTGGAAGACGTACAACACCGGTGTAGCATACTTACGAGCGTGATATCTATACGCAATTGGTGCCTCCGCAACTGTTTGCCAGGTCATGTATCAACCCCCATTACATAAAGATTAATTTACGAAATGTCAAATACACTCCTGTGATGCAACTAATGCAATTGTCTACACCGGGCAAGAGTTGATCATCTCAATCGACCCTAACTATACCTGACATGTTAGTCAAAAATGGTCAAAATTAATACTAAGAATTTCTAATACTTGCATTTTTGTCTAATCTTAACTATATAGATCGTTCGAAACAATGTAACTTTAAAACGCCCAACAATACACGTAAATTGACAAACTTGAAAAGACCTAACATAAAAACACAAACCAATTAAGAATGTAATTAGATAACAATTGAAATCATTCGAAAAAACGATCAACATATGAAAATGCGACAATATAATCAAGTCTGAAAATAACTCGATTACAAACATTCAATTTGTTCGTGTTAACCCTGTAACATCCCTAGGTGCACGAGCCCACTGGTAGATATTGTCCTCTCTGGGCCTAATCCGCAAAAATTTGAGATTGCCCACTAGTGTTATAACAAAGCATTTCTCAATTATTACCTTCCCTCTTATCCTTATGTCTACTTCCTTGTCTCAATGTCCCTCCTACCAAATACCCTCGTAAGGACCAAATAAAAATCAATCTACTAATATGTTTCATTGAAATTCTCTATATATTCTATATTTCTCGCAACAAATTTTATTCAATATTAGATTAATTTAATGAGATTTAGTCTTTTAAATTAGTTCGAAAACGGTACGGTCGGAACCAAATCCACTCTCCACCATTTTGGGTACCTGAATTGGGTCCCAATCTAAAGCCAACGGGTCCTTGAATCTATGCTAACCCAACATCGGTATAAGGGTGTTACTGTGTTAGTTTGGGTTGAAACCCGCTGAGTTAACGAGTTGTTTTCAACATGAACCGAAGTGACTCCGCAACCTGAAATTGGCATAAACGGTTCCTAAATTGGGAGAATTTCAACCCGAACTGAAATTAGCCCGAACTGAAATTGACCTGTAACAAAATTGTTGATACTATGGACAATCCTGAATTGAATCGAATTGTTATCAACCCGTTACATAATTAAAATAATTAAATCCAAACTATTATAACCCCAAAKTGAAATAAACCTAAACTATTTGAACAATATTATCTAATTTTGTAATAACTTGCAATTTTGTCTAATCTTAACTATATAG
>SNQN01002932.1:43794-55010 GCA_008642245.1 Bassia scoparia
TCACTACTAAATGACTGCTCAATAATGATGACTTTCGTGGGATATTGGGTCAATTTAAGACTATGGTCTCCAAGTAATTTCCCAATAAGAGGTAAATGTAATTCTTAGAAWACGTGTTGATTAAATTGAGCAGTATCCCATTCTAAGTCATTTTTTCATTTCTACTGCACACATAAGATGACTACTAAATTATAATCATATGAATATAWAGTCATTGTTATATCAAAAGCATAAAATGAGTAGACTTGAGTTTCTGGGGTAAAAAAAATGTTGATTCGTAAGGACTCAAGTGATATCACCCTAGCAAATTAAGGGGGCAATTTGTTACGAATTAAAAATATATAGTTGACTTTATTAACTTAATTAGGGGAGTTTGACTAGCAGTAAGTAACTAGCGATGAATAAGGTAGAAGGAGAAGACAGACGATACACGAAATTCTTAATATGGCTTCAGTCTAGCGATACAATAATAGCGTTAGAAGGGAATTGTGGTACGGATGGCCAATCAGGAGATAGCCTAAAGGTAGGCCCATGAAGATCAAGCGACAACATGACTTGGAGGGAAATTACGAGTGTTTGAAATATGAAAAGAAGCGACAAGAAACCGGTAGATGAAGTAACTTGCATCCACGATCTACACCCTTGGAGGCCTATAAATAGAAGTAGTGGMACAGAAGTCAACAACAACAACAACAAWTTATCTCCTTTTCGCATTAGATTCCCTTATCYACACTTGGCTCAGTACCCAAGTTATTTTAGTTTAGCGTAGCCTAGATTAGTCTAGCATAGCGTAGCGTAGTTCATCCTATCATGGAGCAGTAAGTTGTTCGATTTTCATCCCATTGTGTGTAATCATAGAGGTAATCATGCTTCCTTGTAATACAATGGTAGTTTGATACTTATCCCTTTATAATGGATGTTGTTTGTCTCTTTTCATTATTGTTTGTTTTACGCTTCAGCTTTGTTCCACAACCTRTTGTTCTCCTTATGTCCCATTTTCTTAATTAACTTTGATCGATTATGAGCCATTTTACGTTAGCRAGGTTATCAATATAATCAGTAACCAGAGAGGCAGCCCCCTACCGAACTAAGAACAATATTGGGAGGTTGACTTGTTGGTGAAGTGCAAAATCACCTCAATAGTTACGTGTTGGTGTGGTTGTTTTTGCGAAGAGTGAGCTTTWAAGTAATTGAATTTGTACWCTAACACCTTCTTCGAGCCATATCTTTCTGCACTCTTGAATTTGCAGGTGAGACATTTTGCGTTGCAAATTAGACTCCAAGATCCTTCCAACGGTATATTATAAGCTGCATTCCGAGCACGGAGCACGAAGTTATGACCATTCGAAGTTACAGTAGTTGAGCAGGCTAAAACAGAGGAAAATATGCGCGCACGCGCAACGTGGCATTCCACACTGACAACGCTCCCCCTCGGCCATTGGAACTAAACTAAAGATGAGGGGTGTGCNTTGACTTGTTGGTGAAGTGCAAAATCACCTCAATAGTTACGTGTTGGTGTGGTTGTTTTTGCGAAGAGTGAGCTTTAAAGTAATTGAATTTGTACACTAACACCTTCTTCGAGCCATATCTTTCTGCACTCTTGAATTTGCAGGTGAGACATTTTGCGTTGCAAATTAGACTCCAAGATCCTTCCAACGGTATATTATAAGCTGCATTCCGAGCACGGAGCACGAAGTTATGACCATTCGAAGTTACAGTAGTTGAGCAGGCTAAAACAGAGGAAAATATGCGCGCACGCGCAACGTGGCATTCCACACTGACAACGCTCCCCCTCGGCCATTGGAACTAAACTAAAGATGAGGGGTGTGCAAATAAAATTTATAAAACCTTAACTAATCACTACACTAGTGTAGTGGTGGGCAAAGGGTCAAACGACAAGGAAAGCTAGGAGTGGTGCTTGAGTTATGCCAAGTAATGTTCGGGGTCAAACCAAGTTTTGATTGGAAATTGCTAGAACTAGAAGTAAACTCGGAAGTAAACGATTTGAAAACAAATATCACAAACACTTAGGAACACTAGCTTGCCCAACTATATAAAGGATTTGTATGCCAATCAAAGTYGTAATCTCAATTCAACATTAAAGCAATTGTGAACTTAGTTTAGCAAAATGGTTGAAATTATCTCCCAAGTCATCCAACTCTACCAAACTTGCTCAAACCAAAGTGCCCTTTAAGCTCTCACGAGAATTAGTCAAATATTGATTAAACCAATACCTGAAAGAACCCCTCCAATTCCTTGCAAAGGTTAAACAAGATAAACTCTCTCTCTCTCTCTCTCAAAGCCTTGGGTGGCTAAATCCAAAACAAAGCAAGTTTGAGAAACCACAATATTAGGAATAAGGATAGTTGAAATGAGATGATTATATCATTTTGGCATCAATTGATTATAGTTGGGGCTCCCTAGCATCCCTAAGAAAGTAAACTACTCACAAAGCATAATTGCAAGCAAGGAAACAAGAAAAATAGCAAGAACAATCATGGAAATAGCAATTGAATCAACAAAAACTAAAGCAAAATAGGCTATTGAAGAACTTGGTCAAATCTAAACCAAAATCAACAAAACAAACTTCAAAAGAGTCACAAACACTCTAAGATTTTATCTATTAACAAAAGAAATTGAAATCAAAAGCAACAAAGAAGAGCCACAAAAACCTAGAATTCAAAATATGTTTTAAACGTGAATTAAACGAAATCAAAAATGAAAACTAATGCTAGAAATGGAATTATCTCAAAAAATAGATTGAATTGCATATAAGATTTGCAAGAATTGGCTGAGAAATGAAGAAATTAGAGCCAAAACAATGTCAAGAACCAAGAACTTTCACTCTCCTAAAATTAAGAACAAGGAAGAAGATGAAATGACATATTGAGAGAAAACTAAAACTAGAAATCAGAAAATTATAATTGCTAGTAAAACTAATTCCTAATTGCWATTCTAATTGTACCTAAAATCTAAACTCTAATTACCTCTCTTCTACTTGTTTCTCCTAAAACTATATATAYAAACTCAATTACAAAGCTTAAAATAATTACAAGATTGCCGTTACTAATTCCACATGTGCCAAATATGCCTCAAGAGTCAAGTCAAACGAAACCAGAGTGACACATAGGAGCGGGCCCACGYGCGTGGAGTGGCGCGTGCGGTCTGCCCATGCGCGGGTGGTGGCGCGTGCCACTCCCTTGACGCGCGTACGCTTGAAAAACATTCTGGAAAAAACTTGCATGAACGTGAGGGTCATGCGCAGGCCGAGGCGCGGGCCGCATGGGAGGCGCGGGCGGTGGCGCACACCCTCCCATGCGCATACGCTCGAAAAAGWTACAGGAAATGAGGGGCTCTCTGCAAGCGCGGGCCGAGAYGCGGGCCGCCTGGAGTGGCGCGGGCCACACATCTCGATGCGCGTGCGCTTGTTTTTTCTACTGACTTAGAAGCTTTGCCTTGCTCAATTTCCCAACTTCGAACGACCATGACTTCGAGCTCGTTAATCAAATTTCAGCTTATAATATACCKTTGGAAAGCTTTGGGAGTGAACTTTCCAACGCAGTAAATCTTACTTGTAAACTCAAAGTGTGCTGAAAGATATGGCTCGAATAAGCTGTTAGAGTATAAGTTCAAACACTTTAAGACTCAACCTTCACAAATACAACCACGCCAACAAGTAACAAGGCACAACACNGCGTGGAGTGGCGCGTGCGGTCTGCCCATGCGCGGGTGGTGGCGCGTGCCACTCCCTTGACGCGCGTACGCTTGAAAAACATTCTGGAAAAAACTTGCATGAACGTGAGGGTCATGCGCAGGCCGAGGCGCGGGCCGCATGGGAGGCGCGGGCGGTGGCGCACACCCTCCCATGCGCATACGCTCGAAAAAGWTACAGGAAATGAGGGGCTCTCTGCAAGCGCGGGCCGAGAYGCGGGCCGCCTGGAGTGGCGCGGGCCACACATCTCGATGCGCGTGCGCTTGTTTTTTCTACTGACTTAGAAGCTTTGCCTTGCTCAATTTCCCAACTTCGAACGACCATGACTTCGAGCTCGTTAATCAAATTTCAGCTTATAATATACCKTTGGAAAGCTTTGGGAGTGAACTTTCCAACGCAGTAAATCTTACTTGTAAACTCAAAGTGTGCTGAAAGATATGGCTCGAATAAGCTGTTAGAGTATAAGTTCAAACACTTTAAGACTCAACCTTCACAAATACAACCACGCCAACAAGTAACAAGGCACAACACYAGCACACACACACTTAGACAACTTTCAAACACTCACAACACTTGCAATTAAGCGTACAAGAATAKAAAAGAAGAGAAAACAAGTGAAAAACCTATGAAAACTACGAAAACCAACAAAACTCTATAAAACTATACAAAGTGGAAAACTAACCAAAAAGCTGGTGAAATGATATTGAAAACACACAAGTTGGCCAAAATAAGGAAGAAATAAGTGCCTAAATGTGACCATTTTTGGAAATTATCACACACGCGCCTCTGCACACGCCACCACTATGTCACCTATGCCTTTGCACGCGCCACCACACGCGCCTGCAGAGGCCAAAACAGAAGGAAAAAGGTACGTGCGCGCATCGAGGCTGCCTTACGTGCCTCCGCACGCGCCTCCTCAAGACCACCCGCGCCTCCACTCAYATGTCCCCACACRTGCCTACACACTCTTCCTGAAGCAATTAAACATGGATGCACATTGAGGAAGTGGAACGCGTCACCACACGCACATTTTAAGTGGCACTCGCCACAACACGCGCTTTTGGCCGCGCCTGATTTCGTTGAATTTTCTGGCGTTGACTGGCTTTGACCATGTGGAAATTAGTAATTGTACATATTTTAAACTTTGTAATTGAGTTGTATATATAGTTTTTAGGAGAGAGAATTAAGTAGTAATTAGAGAATATAGAGTAGATTTCATTTTGAGTTGTAATTTCATTTTCAATAAAATTTTCAGATGTTGAACTTACATCCTTGAGCACAGAATGATCCCATTCTAACCAAGTCATTTTTTGTCATTTCTACTGCTTAGAGAATGGCCACACAAAGTTGAGGTCTAAATTATACTCTGCCTTTCACATCAATGGGAATTATACAGATGTCATTGTTATATCAAAAATACGCCACTAAAAAATCGTATAGACTTGTGATGTCTTCTGGGGTTAGCTACAAAAAATGTTGAATCCTATTCGTAGAGAGAGAATAGGGCAACGTATGATATAATCTAAGCAAATTATATAGCGGGGGCAATTTGTTTACGAATTAAAATATATAGTTGACTTATAACGGTATGAGTGGAAGTGAAGGGTTTTTCCAGAAAACACTTTTGGCCTGAGTTGACCTCCTAGAGATATATCCACTGACTTCTCCTAAATCCAATGGCTGGGATCTCATCAACCTCATCATTTGTTATTGTGGGAGGTTCTCAGACCTATTTTTGCGAATCACTAAAGTCTCTGACATTCTTAGTACAATCTTACCACAGAGAAAGAAAGAAAAGAAGGAAAAAAAGAAAATACAAACCATTCAAGCAAATGGCACAAAAGCAACTATCAAAATGGGTAGCTGCAGTTAATTTAAGTAGAATGAAGAGTTACCTAGTTGATTGAAGACACAACAGGCACTGGTTCTGTCTTAGGGCCAGCCTCTTTCTTTTCAAATTCCTTCTGTCAAAAACAAAAAAGCTTCATTCCAGGTTGATAATTGAAATTGGAATTACAGTAATTCTTTTCAATTTTGAAGCAGAAATGGAAATTTGGATGTGACGTTCGATTGTTTTTTTCTTGGCGTTCTCTCTCTCTCTCTCCTTCTCCAAGCTTTTGTTGGAGTTTTGAAGTTTTGACATTACAAACAAGTGAATTCTGAGTGACCCGCCATAAATATAAGGATGGACCGTCATCATTATTAAGCCAACAGGTATAACTACGAAGTTAGTGGGCAGTAAATTTCTTCCTATGCAGTATGAGTCATAACTGCTCTGCTATTCGAGGCTACCTGGTCAGCAGTCACGGGTAATTATGAAATTATGGCCTTGGAGAAATCTCTTAGGATACAGGGTAATGCTAGTACCCGGTACCTGGTAAATCTTCTAGATTATAACCAGGTTGGGGGGCTTTAGTTGTTGGTATATTTTGCCCATGCCTAATATAACCAAGCCCATATAATAAAGCCCATGGGCAACTACGGAGAAGTAAGGTGAAGCCAAAAGGGAGTCAAAACAGATGACTACTGGTCCAACAAAAAAGGAATTTGAGCATGAATGGGGCAGTTTTGAACTACGACAGAGTAAGTAAACTAGCATAGTGATACGAAATATTAGTGATTAGAAAGGAGCACGAAGGTAGAAGAAGAGCCAGATTAACATCCGAAATTCTTAATATGGCTTCAGTTCTATGGGCGCACTAATCGCGAATAATAGCGTAGAGATGGAATTGTGGTTGGTACGTAGATAATGGATACGTCAGCTAGGGGAATAGCCTACCGAAGGTACGGTGCGCATTAAAGATAAGAATAAGCGACAACATGACTTTGGAGGGAATTGTAGTGTTTCACATGAAAATATGAACATAGAAGGCGGACAAAAACCGGTAGATGAAGTACTTGTCATCCACGATCTGCACCCCCCCTGAGGCCTATAAAAGAAGTAGCTGGCACAGAAGCTGCAACAACGAACAACACAAATTTTCATCTCTTTTTCTCTATCTAATTCCCTTCATCTCACTTGGTCTCAAGTACCAGTTATTTTAGTTTATAGAACAGTAGACCTGGCATTAGTCTAGCAATAGGTAGCGTAGTTTCATCCTCCTCATGGAGCATGTAAGTTGCTTCGATTTTCGATCTGGTCATCCAATTGCTATGTGTAATCATAGAGGTACATCATCGTGCTATCCCTTGTAATCCACTCGTCACACGTTGATACTTACCCTTTATAGATGGGAATGTTGTTTTGTCTCTTCATTATTGTTCTGTCTTTACGCTACAGCTTTGTTCCACAACCTGTTGTTACTCGGCTTATGTCCCGATTTCTTCTGTATCATTTACTTTGACATCGATTATGAGCCATTTTCTTAGCTGAGGTTATCAATATAATCAAGTACAGAGAGGCAGCCCTGCCGAACTAAGAATACAATATTGGCGTAGGTTTGACTTGTTTGGTGAAGTGCGAATCACGGGCTTGGTCAATAAGTTACGTGCTCAATGGTGTGGTTGTTTTTGCGAAGAGTGAAACTTTTTAAGTAATTGGAATTTTGTACAATCTATACCACCCTTCTTCGACGCCATATTTTTTCGCAGGTTCAGTTGTCTCTTGATTTGAGGGAGTTGACATTTGTGCTTGCAAATTAGATCCATAGAATCCTTCTCTCAGGGGAAACGGTATATTATACCAGCTCTGCATTCCGTGGTTAGCATCAGTAGCACATCAGATAGTTATGACCATATAATTCGACAACGTTCAAGATAACGTTGAGCAGAGCAGCTAAAACAAGAGAAACGGAGAATGCGCGCACCGCGCATTGCAAGTCCAACGTGTGTACCTCATTGCCATCAACAAGCTGACAACCGAATCTTGCTCTTTGCTATCGGCCCATTGGAACAAAAACTAAACCAGATATGTTAAGCGGGTTGTGACAATATAGGAATCAATAATGTAAATTTATAAAAACCTTAACTGAATCCACTTAACACTAACGTGTCCAGTGTGGGCCCCACACAGGGTTAAACGGACAAAGCGGGAAAAAGAACATATGGAGTTGTGACTTCTGAGTTATGTCATAAGTAAATGTTAATCGGTGGGTCATAACCAAAAGTTTTGGTATGTTGGCAAATCAGTATGCTTATTTTCCAGATACTTGAGATTAAGAAGAAAATGCGGAAGTAATTGTTTAATAGAAAAACACTATAGTCTTACGAAACTCACTTTAATGGAATCGACATAGCTTCCCAATTATCATATAAAGGATTTGTATGCCATCCAACGAATCCGTAACTCATCTCAATCATTAAAGCATATTTAGTCGCAACGTTATTTACGCAAAATGGTAATGCAAATTAATCTCCCAATCATTCCCCAGCCGGTCTACCTAAACTATGCTCAAACCAAGTGCCCTTTAAGCTCTCACGAGAATTAGGAATCAAATAGTGATTAAAACCACATTATACCTGTAAAAGAAACCCGTTGCCAAATTCCTTGCAAAGGCGTTTAGAGACAAGAATAAAAACTCTCGTCTCTCTCTCTCTCAAGCCTGGGATGGGCCCTAATACCAAACAAAGCAAGTTGAAACCAAATATTCATGGAATGAAATATGGAATTTAAGTTTGAAAATGAGATGATATATATCATGCGAATTGGAAATCAATTGATTATAGTTGGGGCTCCCCTAGCATCCCTAAGAAGTAAGCTATCACAATGGCAGTATATTGCATAGCAAGGAAACAAGAAACTAAGAAAGAGACAGATTCTGGAAAATAGCAATGTGACATCAAAACAAAAACTAACGGCAAAATAGGCTAATATGAAGAAACTTGGTCAAAATACTAAAACCAAAATCAAAACAAAACAAACTTCAAAGAGTCACAAACACGTCTATAGATATTTATCTAGCATACAACAGAAATTGAAAATCAAAAAGCAACATATGACATGAGTCCTACAATAACCATGAATTCAATAATACTGTTTTTAAACGTCGCATTTGAAACGAAATCTAAAAAATGGAAAACTAATGCTAGAAATGGAATTACATCAAAATAGATTGACATTAGCATATACGAGTTTGGCAAGAATTTGGCTGAGAAATGTATAGAAATTGTAGAGCTAATAACGACACATGCTCAAGGATCTCAGATACTTTCACTCTCCTACAAATTAAGAACAAGGAAGAAGATTGAAATGACATATTTTGACGCCAGATAATACTCACAACACACTAGAAATCAGAAAAATTTATAATTCTCTAGTTTGAATTCTATAAATTGAAGATACTAAATACAAATTCCTAATTGCTATTCCTATATTGGTCAACCTAAAAACATTCTAAACTCTAATTAACTCTTTTCTTACTTGTTTCTACCTATAAAAACTATTATATAAGATAACTCAATTACCACAAGCTTAATAATTATCAAGATTGAACCTGTTACTAATTCCTTATCCATGTGCCAAATAATGCCTCAAGAGTCAAGTCAAACTACGAGAACCAGAGGACACATAGAGCGCGCCCACGGTTTTACAGTGTGAAGTGAGATACGCGTCTGCGGTCTGCCATGGTCGGTTGGTGGGCGCTCAGTCGCCACTTCCCTTGAGCGCGTAAGCTTGAAAACATTCTGGAAAAAAACTTGCATGAACGTGAGGAATCGCAGTGCCGAGGCGGGGTCCGCATGGGAGTGCGCAACGGGCGGTGGCGCACCAACCCTCCCCATGGCGCATGAGGCGCTCGGAAAAAGTACAGGAAATGAGGGGCCGTCGTGCAAGCGCGGGCCGAGACGCGGGCCCGCTGGAGTGCGCGGGCCACAACATCTCGATGCGCGTGCGTGTTTTTTTCAAAACTGACTTAGAAGCTTGCCTTGCTCATTTCCCAACTGATCGAACAGACCATAGATTCGAGCTCGTTAATCAAATTTCAGCTTATAATATACCGTTGGAAAGCTTTGGGATGAACTTTCCCACGCAGTAAATCTATACTTGTAAACTCAAAGTGTGGCTGAAAGATATGGCTCGAAGACAGTCTTGTACGTGAGCTCATAAAAGTTAACACCTTTAAGACTCAACTTGCACAATATAGCACACAACGCCAACAAGTACAAGGCACAAACGGAGGACACACCACGCACTTAGACAACTTTTCAACACACGTCGGTGCCACTAACACTGCATCAGCGTACAAGAATAGAAGAAGAGAAAAACGTGAAAAACCTATGAAAACTACGAAAACGCAAAACTCTTAAAACTATACAATAGTCGGAAAACTAACCAAAAAAGCTGGGTTGAAATGAGATTTGAAAGCGAGACTTGATGAAGAGAGTCACCAGTTGGCAGTAACCTCAGCACAAATACATACGAGACGAAATACACTGTGACTAAAATGTGACCCTAATTTTTTGGAACTATTACTCACACACGGGGCCAAGCCCCCGCTCGCAAGAAACGCAAACCTCACTTTCGAATGTTCACGCGTAATGGGCCTTGTGTGCACTCGCTGCCTAACCGAGTTTTACAACGCGCCTGCAACCAAGCGGCAATAACAGAAATGGGAAAAAAGTGTACGTGCGCGGACAATCGTAGGCTGCTCTTTAGCTGCCTATGCCGCAACGAAGCGCGCAAAGACCACGAAGCTAGCGCGTTAATTGAGGCTTACCCACTTTTCAACTGGTCCGCTCGATCAACTTGCCTTAACACTAATTCCTGAAGCAAATTAAACATGGATGCACATTCGAGGGAAGTTCGCAGAACGCGTCAATCCACAAGGCCTAAAGGTGCCTAAGACTGCCTTATATACTACTGCATGCATGTGGATGAAGACCTTCTTGGTGCAAGTGTCGTACAACACACATTTTTAAAGTCCGCACTGCCCGCCACTAACACGAGCGCTTTCTAGGCGTCGCCCTGACCGATTTCTCGTTGAATTTTCCTGGCGTTGACTGCTGTGCCTCGACACATGTGAAATTAGTTATTGTACATATTTTAAACTTTGTAATTGGTTGTATATATAGTTTTTAGGAGAAGAATTAAGAGTAATAAAGAGGAGATATAGAGTAGATTTCATTTGAGTTGTAATTTCATTTTCAATAAAATTTTCAAAGATTTCATTTTAGATTTCTCACAAATTTTCTTTTCATCTCTTCATTATTGTTCTTATTTTAGAAGAAGAAAGCTACTTGTTCTTAATCTGTTTTGGCTCTAATACAATTCAATTCAACCAAATTATATGCAAAGTATTAATAATGCAAATCCCATCAATTTTTCGAAGGTAATACATACTTGCATTAGTTCAGTTTTGATTTCGTTTCACTTCATGTTTTTTTAATTTTAATTTCTAGTTGTGCGTCTCTTCAATCATTTCTTTGTTATTGGTTCTATTTGTTGTATTGATTGAATCCTTAGTGTGTCTTTGGGAGTTTTTGATGATATATGTTTTGTTTGATTTGGTTTGAATTGAGCAAGTTATTCATACTGGGTCTATACTTTTTTGTTCTTTGTGATTTCTGT
>SNQN01002932.1:55035-67047 GCA_008642245.1 Bassia scoparia
CTTTGGTTTTTGTTGCTTCAATGGCTATTTCTATGATTCCTTTTGTTATTTTTGTTCTTTTCTTTCTTTCTTTCAATCATGCTTTGTGAGTTGTTTTCTAGCTTAGGGATGCTRGAAGCCCAWCTATAATCCATTGATGCCAAAATGATATTATCATCTCTTTTCAACAATCCTTGTTCCTAATATTGTGGTTTCTCAATCTTACTTGGTTTTGGATTTGGCCACCCAAGGCTTTGTGAGGGAGAGTTTACCTTGTTCAACCTTTGCTAGGGATTTGAGGGGGTTGTTTAGGGTATTGGTTTAAACAATTTTTGACTTATTCTTATCATAACTTGAAGGGGACTTTKGTTTKAGCAAGTTTAATAGAGTTAGATGACTTGGGAGATGATTTCAACTATTTTTGTAAACTAAGATCACAAATACTTAAATGTTGAATTGAGACTAAACCTTTGATTGGCATCCAAATCCTTTATATAGTTGGGTAAGCTAGTATTCCTAAGTGATTCGTGATAGTTGTTTTCAAAACGTTATTTCCATAGCTTACTTCTTGTTTTAGCAAATTTCAACTTCAAAATTCGTTTTTCTTCCCAAACTCAAGTGTAAAAACTCAAGCAAACGTCTTAGCCTCTCTTGGGTACGACCCTTACCTACTCGCTATACTTGTGCAASTAGTTTGTTGGGTTTTATAAATTTTTGTTTACTTGAGAGGTTTTGGTAAATTCAACAACCGCCAAAATACCTCGCATCAAATTGGCGCCATTGTCGGGGAGGCAATAAGTGTTTGAGTTTAGAAAGCTTTAGTTTGGTTTTATTGCTTTTCATAAAAATYGAAAACCYAAAAAGATTTTTGTACTTCARTTTAAGTACAATTTTTACTTTATTAGAAACTCTTAGACCTATTGGTTGCTTTGCTTCTAAGTGAGAAGTTTGGAGATTTGGTAATCATGGCGAAATCTTCGAAAGATATGAGAGCCCCGGGCTCATACACTTCAACTAGTGTAATTAGATTGCCAACCATATAAGGTGCTTTTGAAATTCAGCCTAATTAACTTGATCAAGWTGATTGAGTCTAAGCCATTCTACGGATTGAAAGTTAAGAACCCCCACAAACATTTAAAGAATTTTGATCGTTATTGTGACATTATCAAGGAAAATGAGGCAACTCAAGAGTATATGAGACTCAAATTATTTAAATTCTTCCTAGCGAGGAAAGCCATGTATTGGTTAGAGAAATAAGTGAAACCGAATTCCTTGACATCATGGGAGGAAGTCACAAAAGCCTTTTTGCAAAAAAGTTTCCCTCACAAAAGGACCGTTGAGCTATGAGCTAAGATTCAAGGGTTTAAGCAAATGGGAGACAAAACATTAGGGGAAGCTTAGGAGCGTTTACAAGGATACCAAAGGGAGTGCCCTCATCTTGGGATTCCCAAATGGTTACTCTATCAAATGTTCTACATGGGTCTCACCAATGCTTCGAAGACGAGTTTTAATGCCAGAGAGGGTGGTCCAATATTGAATTGGAATGAGGATGAAATCGAGGGGATACTCGAAGATGTAATCGAGAATTTTGTAAAATGGCAAGAAGGTGAGACAAAGAAAGGGAAGTTCAATGCACTAGAAAGCGGAGAAGTTGTGGAGAAGCTTTTGGAAGGTATCAAGTCCATTGTTGAGAAAAGCCTTGGGAAAGAGGGAATCTCCTCCTCTCAAGCCCCTCATCCTAACTAAGCCATGAGAGGTAATCCTCAACCATCCTATTGTAATATGCTTAATGACACTATTTCTTGTGAAAACCACATGGCACCTTGTTATTAGGTGGATGTAGGAATAATTAGCTCCACGCTTGATACTTAAACCGAGGTCCGGGTGAGGCTATGTGTCAAGTGAAACATCGCTTCTTTCCTTACTCAGCTTCCTCGATGACATCTCCCATTGCATAAGGTGAGAGAACCCTGTTAGGGATTTTACCAAGAAGCGGGTCAGGGCTCTTGCTCGATTGTCACAGACCAACGACCATGCCGGAGAGGTGCCCTCGATGAGAGAGGTGTGGTTACCCTGGCTTTCATGCGTTTTTACTCCAAGTATTCTCCCTCGGCGAGAGGGGTTAAATGATTGAGCTTAGGTAGAAAGGGACTCGGTTAGGGGCTAATAAGCCCCATGTATGTCGAGTGGTCATGCCCCGACAAGGGAATGCTTGGCTGGGGGCTAATAAGCCCCATGTACTCTAAGTGACGAGCCTCGAGAAGAGTTTGCTCGGCTAGGGGCTAATAAGCCCCATGTGWGCTGAGTCCTAAGCCTCGAGAATGTTTGCTTGGCTAGGGGCTAATAAGCCTCATGTGTGCCAAGTCCCAAGCCTCGGGAATGTTTGCCTGGCTAGGGGCTAATAAGCTCCATGTGTGCCAAGTAAGGAGACTCGGGAGGAGTAGATGACCCTTTATATCTAGAGTATGGTTCCTTTGATTCACGAGGGTGCCATGCTCGGGAAAAGGAGAGTCCAATCTGTGACTCCCAAGGGTACCAAGCTTGGGAAAGAAAAGATTCCATCCTTTAACTCCCGAGGGTGCCTGGCTCGGGAAGAGGAGAGTAATTCCTTTAAGTCCTGAGGGTGCCAGGCCCGGGAGAAAGGAGACTCCCTCCTTTGATTCCCGAGGGTGCTAGTCTCGGTAAAAGGAGGGTCTATCCTTTGATTCCCGAGGGTGCTTGGCTCGGGAAAAGGAGAGTCCATCCTTTGATTCCCGAGGGTGCATTACTCGGGAAAAGGCGTTATATCATTTGATTCCCGAGGGTGCAACACTCGGGAAAAGGAGTGGAATCCTTTCATTCCCGAGGGTGCATCACTCGGGAAAAGGAGTTGTATCCTTTGATTCCTAAGGGTGCATCACCTGTCTCTTATACACATCTAGATGTGTATAAGAGACAGGTCTTAGCCTCTCTTGGGTACGACCCTTACCTACTCGCTATACTTGTGCAACTAGTTTGTTGGGTTTTATAAATTTTTGTTTACTTGAGAGGTTTTGGTAAATTCAACAACCGCCAAAATACCTCGCATCAAATTGGCGCCATTGTCGGGGAGGCAATAAGTGTTTGAGTTTAGAAAGCTTTAGTTTGGTTTTATTGCTTTTCATAAAAATCGAAAACCCAAAAAGATTTTTGTACTTCAATTTAAGTACAATTTTTACTTTATTAGAAACTCTTAGACCTATTGGTTGCTTTGCTTCTAAGTGAGAAGTTTGGAGATTTGGTAATCATGGCGAAATCTTCGAAAGATATGAGAGCCCCGGGCTCATACACTTCAACTAGTGTAATTAGATTGCCAACCATATAAGGTGCTTTTGAAATTCAGCCTAATTAACTTGATCAAGWTGATTGAGTCTAAGCCATTCTACGGATTGAAAGTTAAGAACCCCCATAAACATTTGAAGAATTTTGATCGTTATTGTGACATTATCAAGGAAAATGAGGCAACTCAAGAGTATATGAGACTCAAATTATTTAAATTCTTCCTAGCGAGGAAAGCCATGTATTGGTTAGAGAAATAAGTGAAACCGAATTCCTTGACATCATGGGAGGAAGTCACAAAAGCCTTTTTGCAAAAAAGTTTCCCTCACAAAAGGACCGTTGAGCTATGAGCTAAGATTCAAGGGTTTAAGCAAATGGGAGACAAAACATTAGGGGAAGCTTAGGAGCGTTTACAAGGATACCAAAGGGAGTGCCCTCATCTTGGGATTCCCAAATGGTTACTCTATCAAATGTTCTACATGGGTCTCACCAATGCTTCGAAGACGAGTTTTAATGCCAGAGAGGGTGGTCCAATATTGAATTGGAATGAGGATGAAATCGAGGGGATACTCGAAGATGTAATCGAGAATTTTGTAAAATGGCAAGAAGGTGAGACAAAGAAAGGGAAGTTCAATGCACTAGAAAGCGGAGAAGTTGTGGAGAAGCTTTTGGAAGGTATCAAGTCCATTGTTGAGAAAAGCCTTGG
The DNA here is from genome assembly GCA_008642245.1 of Bassia scoparia. Lineage (NCBI taxonomy): Eukaryota > Viridiplantae > Streptophyta > Magnoliopsida > Caryophyllales > Amaranthaceae > Bassia > Bassia scoparia. The sequence continues at coordinate 59,018 of SNQN01002932.1, forward strand.
GAAAGAGGGAATCTCCTCCTCTCAAGCCCCTCATCCTAACTAAGCCATGAGAGGTAATCCTCAACCATCCTATTGTAATATGCTTAATGACACTATTTCTTGTGAAAACCACATGGCACCTTGTTATTAGGTGGATGTAGGAAYAATTAGCTCCACGCTTGATACTTAAACCGAGGTCCGGGTGAGGCTATGTGTCAAGTGRAACATCGCTTCTTTCCTTACTCAGCTTCCTCGGTGACATCTCCCATTGCGTTAGGCGAGAGAACCCTGCTAGGGATTTTACCAAGAAGCGGGTCAGGGCTCTTGCTCGATTGTCACAGACCAACGACCATGCCGGAGAGGTGCCCTCGATGAGAGAGGTGTGGTTACCCTGGCTTTCATGCGTTTTTACTCCAAGTATTCTCCCTCGGCGAGAGGGGTTAAATGATTGAGCTTAGGTAGAAAGGGACTCGGTTAGGGGCTAATAAGCCCCATGTATGTCGAGTGGTCATGCCCCGACAAGGGAATGCTTGGCTGGGGGCTAATAAGCCCCATGTACWCTAAGTGACGAGCCTCGAGAAGAGTTTGCTCGGCTAGGGGCTAATAAGCCCCATGTGWGCTGAGTCCTAAGCCTCGAGAATGTTTGCTTGGCTAGGGGCTAATAAGCCTCATGTGTGCCAAGTCCCAAGCCTCGGGAATGTTTGCCTGGCTAGGGGCTAATAAGCTCCATGTGTGCCAAGTAAGGAGACTCGGGAGGAGTAGATGACCCTTTATATCTAGAGTATGGTTCCTTTGATTCACGAGGGTGCCATGCTCGGGAAAAGGAGAGTCCAATCWKTGACTCCCAAGGGTACCAAGCTTGGGAAAGAAAAGATTCCATCCTTTAACTCCCGAGGGTGCCTGGCTCGGGAAGAGGAGAGTAATTCCTTTAAGTCCTGAGGGTGCCAGGCCCGGGAGAAAGGAGACTCCCTCCTTTGATTCCCGAGGGTGCTAGTCTCGGYAAAAGGAGGGTCTATCCTTTGATTCCCGAGGGTGCTAGTCTCGGGAAAAGGAAAGTCCAACCTTTGACTTCAGAGGGTGCCAGGCTCAGGAAATAGGAGACTTCATCCTTTGACTCTCGAGGGTGCAAGGCTCGGGAAAAGAAGATTGTATCCTTTAATTCCTGAGGGTGCATCACTCAGAAAAAGGAGTTGTATTCTTAGATTCCTGAGGGTGAATCACTTGGGAAAAGAAGATGTATCCTTTGATTCCCGAGGGTGCATCACTCTGGAAAAGGAGATGTGCCCTTAGATTCCCGAGGGTGCATTACTCGGGAAAAGGAGATGTATCCTTTGATTCCCAAGGGTACGTCACTCGGAAAGAGGACTARTATCCTTTGATTCCCGAGGTTGCCTTACTCGGGAAAAGGAGTTGTATCCTTTGATTCCCGAGGGTACGTCACTCGGAAAAAGGAGTGGTATCCTTTGATTCCCGAGGGTGCATTACTCGGGAAAAGGCGTTATATCATTTGATTCCCGAGGGTGCAACACTCGGGAAAAGGAGTGGAATCCTTTCATTCCCGAGGGTGCATCACTCGGGAAAAGGAGTTGTATCCTTTGAAATTCCTTGAAGGTGCTTCACTTGAAGAAAAAAGGAGATGTCCGTTCACTAATTCATATTTCTATATGAATCACAAGTTTTGTGTGAGATCTCGGGATGGAATAAGCTTCTTATATTCCACCATTACTCGAGGGACTTGGAGGAATGAACCTGGAACAGTTTTCCACCACTTTTTCGAGATAGTATTCTAAATATGGGTAGTGTTCTTAGAAAATTTACCCCTAACAGGTGGCCTTTCTAAGTTGAATATCCAGAATCTGTTTAACGAACCGCTCCAATTGATCAACCCCACAACCCAGCAACACACACCTAACATTTAGACTTCGTAGCAGCCTATGAGCACTTTCACTAATAATCCTCTGTTATAACTATTAAATATCACTTGTGTTAAGTTTTATATATAATATAAAAAAAAAAAATTTAATCCCCAAAACACCTTCACTCTTCCACTCACAACAACCACCCATCAACGGTCAACAGCCTTTACCTGTCAAGGTATTACATCCCCCGTGCAACACCTTTGCCTGACTCACACCGCCACAGCCTCCCTCTAATAACCACCTATTCTCAAGCACAACTAAATGACAATCCCTCCCTTGCACAACATTATAATCACATCCACAGACTACTCAATTGCATTGCAACCAATCACACTCTCAAATATAAATCCTTGTAGACACCTTATTAAAGTGAGATCTCCCCAAAAGAGTAATCAGTGAATGAAAAGACATAACACCGCGTCTCGCGATTAGTCTTCGACTTAGAAAAGATGAAAATTGAACTCAACAAAAGTTTGGAAATACGTGAGGTCATTACTGAGGGTAACTTTATTGAAGCAAAGGACAAATAATAGAGGGGCAAAATATAATTTTCTTGTTATTTATTTTAAATTAATATTTCTATTCTTTAGGAATTTATCCTTTTCTATTTTAGGTTTTATTAAAATAATTTAATACTGGGTGATTCTCTTGATTAATCTATCTTTTCTTCAACACTGCTTTCAAACATTATTTTCTGTAGCTCACCAGTATTTTTTAGATTAATATTGTTTTTAATATTTTAACTATATTCTTATTAACCTATGAAATTTTTATAAGTTTTTTATACGCAGAAAATACGCAAATGTAAAAAATAGCAAATACACAAAAAATAACCCCGGAAATACGTGAACCTTCTAGAACACTAATATGAAAACTCCTTGCTTGGGGAAAGCAAGTGGTTGTTTAGGTCGCGTCACGAATACAAGCAAAAATCATAGGCAAATATCAACGTTATTAATGGGAAATAAAGTGGGACAAATCACTTAAATAAATGGGCGCCGTTAGAATAACGATGCGTATAACGCAGGGCCTGCGTATATCAGGCGCTCCTAGGACCTAGCGATATAACCGCAATGAGGCACAAGCGTATAATAACGCCAGGTCCCTCTGCGTATAATACAGTCCTATTGAGCGTATCATAACAGCAGGTCCTCTGCGATATATAACGACTCGATTTTCTCCTCCTCGTCGTAGCTATAAATACGTGAGTTCTATTTGCTCATTTCACGAGAACCAAACACACACTGACAACGATCATAATCACCACTTACAGCGTTCCCATAAACTTGACGTATTATAACACTCACCATCACACTCTACAGTACACTCTAAAACACATACAATTCTTTGAAGAGTTGGTAATAGCATCAAATTTACTGTTTCGAAATCCAAGCGAGCAGAATAAGGTTTACTGTCTGAGAGTATACTCGCCACTGCAACAACACTCACATTTCTTCATATATCCTCATCTAAATTAATAACTATTAACGAGTTTTCTATGCTAATAATAACAAAAAAATGTAGAAACTCAACTACTGAATTAATTCATGTAAATATTGTAGAAAGTAAGTTTAACGTAATTCGTTGTTTTTCGTTCTTTTTTATTTCAATTGTCATGTATTATTAATAATCGCTTGTCAATACTAACGATTTCTCTTAGTTCCTTCAGTATAGCGAATCTACGGCAGGAAAGGTTAATAGTCTTGCACATTTTGGTATTACGAACTAACATTTGTTTTGTTTGCAGTTCAAGAGTCAGCTATCTAGTTTGTACATATTATTTTGTTATATGCGTATTTTCGTATATTTCGGATTGTCATGGTTGATATACATCACTTGTATATATTAGATGCTTAACATAAAAAGACAGAAAATTATGTGGAATCTAACTATAAAAAATCAGAATTAATTTAGGAGCAAACGATTTTTAGGCACCGTTTTTAATCTTTGATTAACAGCAAAGAGAGGTCACATATTTCTAGTGATTAGGTAGTGTTACTTGATGATAAATAGAAACCCACCTTTGACGAAGTTCGATTATTAGGGTTAAGTACGCACTGTAAGGTGCTAAAAATGTAGTTATGTGCAATTACAATAACCGTGATGAATGGAATTGCAATGGAGACGCGTAAGTAGAGAGCTGCTACTAATGCGGGCGGATTGGAGTTACAGGTGCTAATAACCCTGTTTTACCATTAGGTAGAAGAGAGTGAAACACCGATAATCGGGTCGGTAATCAATCGTGGTACGGTCCGAAGCACCAAATTGTTACTTGTTTGTGTGGATTTCACCTGTTTAGATAAATGCCAATTATTACCCGAATGGGTGCTGTTATGTCCCAAGGTATGTACATCACACAGAAAAATATTAGAATGGTAATACCAAACGATAACCGCGTCTTTGACCCAACCGATCTCCAGTAGGAAGAGGAGTACGAGGGTGTTATCACTATTCCTGGGAAGATTGTTGGTGTATGTAGGGGACCGAGGAAATGATTAGTGCTCAAATTTAGACGTAATTTTCGTGCTACAATAGATAGGTGAATTAATGTGGTGTATAGCGAACTGGCTGGAGCTATCTACATCACGATCACCCGATTCTCGAACGACGAAAAGGGGCCCACCGACTCTTCTTCATTGAAGAAGCATTAGTACAAAACAAACGGGTTTCCTCTGAAGGAGTTATACTTTTTAGGGAGATATCAAATATTATATACAAGTCCCCTTTATAAAGATACCATTGCCTACCGGCATTATGATTGATTTTGGTCATGTCGCTCAAGCCGTGTGTACTTATTGCTATTTACCGAAAAGGCCATTTGGAAGTGGGTCTTCGTTTCCTTTTTAGTGGCCAAATTAATGATCGCATACTGACAAATTGGAATAAACATATCACTATCTCTAACTGAAGTCTCGGAGTGATAGCCTAAAACCGCTCTTAGGAGATTCAGTAACCCGGTTAATTCTTTATCTCACACGGTCTCTTAAATTGAGTTAATGATTGACCCATAACATACTATACTGACCTGGTCAAGACCTTACAATCCAATCTAAGAGACCAGACATAAAAGAAAGACGGGCTCTTAAGTTCCATGTATGGAGCCACTTAGCACTATTAAGTACATATACTTTTATTATTAAATTGACGAAACCATCTCTCCTCCTCATCTTTTTCTACGGACTATAGAATTTCCTCCTATACTCCTCCTCTCTTCTCTTCTCCTTCCACATCCTCTCACTAGTTATCCACACTCTGGTCAAAGTATTCATTCATGAATTCATATTTACACTTCAAATTTCTATTTAAGACCAAAAAATCCTCAAATTTGCACCACCTTAAACTTGTCATTAGCCAATATCACACAAAACAATTATCTTATTTCCCGTCCGGAATCTTGTTCACTTGTGGGCTCACAATCACGTCCGTGCAGAGCAAAATGAAGCGTAGTAAATTGGTAAGAGTGAACTGGTATTTGCCCACTATACTTCCACTGACGACATATCTCTACTCCCTCGCACGATCAAACGCGTCCAATCCCCTCTTCGTCGTCGTTTACTCCCTTTGTTTTAATGGAGGTAATTTATACTGGACTTTTACATTTTAGTTATCTAATGATTGGGAATTATATGTTATTCAGAGTATTGTCTGTGGATTAATTAGATCTAGGTTATATTTGTTTTTTGTTTGTGGATTTAGTTTGTCTTAAATTAATTGACTTTCAAGTAGAGTTGTTTCATATTTTTAGTAGTCTTCTGTAACCTATTCAAGGAACATAATAGGTAAAAGTAGAGATCTGCATGTGGTTTTTACAGTTGTTGTAATTTTCAGTGGTTTATTTTGAATTCGAGCTTTGATTTTATATCATTTTTTAATAGGTGTTGTTAAGGTTTTCGATTTTGGGTTTGTTACACTTATTTCATTTAACTTTTTCAGTTTATTTTGGCGATTTTTAATTGTGTTGTAGTGGCTCCATCAACTTCTCGTTTTTTTTGGGTTTTTACGCCCAACGATTCTGCCGCCAGAACAGCGCCCATTGTCTGCCGCCAAACCCTTTTCCGACGTTCGCTCGCTTATCTTCCATCCGCTGCTATCGCAAACAACAGCAGCAAAGAGAATATGGGTAATGTGGTCATTTATTTATTCGGTATTTTAGTTGTTGTTATATGTATCTCTGTTTTAGAGGTTGACTAATGGGTTTATAAATGCAAGCTTTTGAAATAATGTGAAGTACCCATTGTATTTCTTTAATTCGCATTCCTGACTTTTTTGGTAGTCTCCCATTTTCGATGGTTGAAGACTCTTAAGAGGACTTCTACAGAAAGGTAATCAAAGACAGTAGACCATCAAGATAGTGGATTTGTGGTTCTCAATAGGTCAGTTACACAGGGAATGGTGAAATGGATTATGGAAGAAATTAATGTCGAAGGCTTTGTACAGTATATGAATATATTGGGGCGCTATCATTGATTTCGTTGCTATCTTTTGGTTTGAACTACTAGTCCCTGAGGTTTGATTTCTAAAGTCTTTGAATACGATGTGGTCTTTAACTATGAAAAAGTACATTTTTAATGTTACGTGAAAGTTTGATTTTTTCTGTTGAGAAATTGGCATCAAAGTTACACAGTAATCGTTGAGGAAATAATGTAATTTACTACTTTCAGCTGATATACCTGTATCATGTAAAGCATTCAAAATCGATCATTTTCCTCTTCCTTTTCTTTAAAAATTTGTTGTTCTTTGTTTTCTTAACACCATTTGCCCCGGCTCTGTCAATCTTACGTATAATGGTCTTCTGGCAATAGTGCTGAACTGCTGAAATATGGAAATTGAGTTTAGCTGTGAGCCATTAATATTTCCTGATATTTTGAATTGAATATAGCAGTGTTCCATTTAGTATTGAATGACTGGAGTAAATTTTTTTTTGTTATCATTTATTTATTTTTATTCTGTTGTTTGTTTTTTTTTTACTTTTATTGAGTATCGTTTGTTTTTTTTCTTTTTTTTTTTTTTTCTTTATTTGTATTTTTGTATATTTTATTTATTTTTTTGTTTGTTTACCTTTAGATTTTTGTAGATGTTTTTTTCGTTGTTTATTTTATGTTGTTTGTTTTGTTCATATTTATGGGAAATTCCAAGATTATTGTATGATCCCCAACAGACATAGTGTTTTATAGGCTAAACAAACAAAGATGATCTATGGAAGTCTTGTTATGCCCAGCGAATGAATTCATGCAGTCTTGATATTACAAGATAATTTCATGTATGTGTATGTTGTGTAAAGAATTCTTCAACTGTTGAATTGAAAATTAATACTTATTTTAATAAAGGTATTCCCATACCAAGGAATTAAAGAGTTCATGCAAATGAAGTCAAAAGAAAGAAATGAAAAGAGAACTTATTCTAGTTTGTAGTAGGGAAAGATCAGAAAAATTCAAAGAAACGAAATAATTTATTAGTTTTGTAGACAATAATAAACCTAATTTGTAACTTTGATAAGGGAATATTATTGATATACGTATAAATGGGTTTAAAAAATCAATATATAGTATTGTTATTAGTTTTGAAATTTAGTAGATTGGAAATACGTTGAGAGACGTTGACTACTAGGATGAAAATAAGCAGGATCAGGTGAGGGACACTGCATAGTAGCCACATTTTTTTTTTAAATTAATAAAAGTACCACAAAGAGAACCGAGTTTTGGGTAATAAAAAAACGGTCTCTTTGATGTAAAACAATAACCATTATAAACCATATAGATCGGTTATTTTTAATCAAATCCGGTCAATCTTATCCCAATGCCATATAAGAAGAGCCGGTTATCTGTGTGGCAACACGGTCTCTTTGAAATATTTAATGAACCGCAAAAATAACCGGTCTCATTTACCTAAGAGCCCTCCACAACCTATGAAGACCGGTTAAGATTGCGTCATCTTTGGCCTATTTTTACCGGATAATCTTGTGCTTAATTCTTTGTAGTAGTGATGCCTGAAAGTTAAATACACATTCTCCAACCTAAACCATTCTAGTGGAATATCAAAATTCAGTTCTATCATTTTTAACAAACTGTCGTCCACGACCCTTTACTATGAAGGCGACAAACTTGAACGGGACCTTGACCCACTTAAGAGATC